>CAJNOQ010004290.1:0-17873 GCA_905250885.1 Didymodactylos carnosus | reverse complement strand
CAGCTCCAGATCTCCCTCATTTAAGGTGAAAGTCAGCAATTTTTTTCGGCCAAAGCTGTTTTCTGACCACGCCCCAGCTAACTAGAACGAAAAAAGTCGATAAAAAACTTTTTCCAAAAAAGTGGTTGGGTACCGATTTATGATTAACCGATTTATGATTTACAGTATAAAACAGGTCTGATCGTCAGTGGAACAATGCAGTTATCATCGAGAGAAAAGGTACTTGAAATTTTGTGATAGCTTTTATTAGTACATATGTATGCAATAAATAAAATTGTTCTCTTCTTCAAGATTAGAAAAGGTCTCAGGCCAACTTTCCTATCTGAACGCATACCAGAGCAACCAGCGGTCGCTATGTTGTTGCGCTCAAGAGAGAAAGGCCAGATTAATATGTTTCACACATGCACAGAAAAATTTAAAAACACTTTTTTCTCATGAGCTGTGAGAAATGGAACTCATTGCCGATCGAACTACATAATATAATAAAATTAAAAAAGTTTCGAATAAAAATTCAAGATTTCTTTTCTTCACATTATAAATGGCCACGTTTCAGGTACAGTGAGCGTAAGTATGATTGTCTTCTCAATCAAATGAGAGTTAATTTCTCTCCATTAAATTGTGATCTCTTCCAAAAAGGTTTAAGCACTTATCCGTTCTGTGCTTGTGGAAAAGAGGAGTCCGTTAAGCATTTTCTATTGGAATGTCCACGTTACCAGCATCAACGAAATATACTTCTTTCTGACTGGTCATCTCACCGTCTCCTTTAGACTTGCAAATTTATTCTTTTTGAAGCAATTTGAGAATCTATATAACTCTAAAGTTTGCAAACTACATCTTCTAGTTACCACCTACGTCAAAAACTCTGCGCATTTTTGAGTCAAGAAATGTTCACGACTCTCTTCTTTTACGTGAACACTAATCTATCATTTTCTTTCTCTCTTTTTTATTTTATTTTTTCATTTTCTTTATGTTACTGATACTTATTCATTTGTTTTTCATCTTTCAGTGTCTGTTATCAGTCAGACCTAATGTGTATACTTAGAATTCATAAGAAACTATTCATTTCTATCAAGAATCTCATTTAATTTGTGTCTCTTTCGAGGGGAGAACTAAGAAATTCTTTAATGGATGTCTTAGACAAATAATCACTTATTGATATAAAAAAAATAAGGGTAGCTCTATTGCCACCACCGGTGGTGTCAATTACAGCTATTGACGCCCCCAAGCAAAATCAAAGAGTAGGTGGTGTCGACTACGACTATTGACACCCCTAAGCAAAATCAAAGAGTAGGTAGTGTCACCTACGGCTATTGACACCACCGTGCGACACAGTTTTGTATGGAGACCATGTCAAAATATGATTTGCTTTTGGAGATTGTTTTAGTGTTTAGTAGCTGTATTGGTATTTATTTTATTCAGTAAAGTAATAGAATTAAAAAGAAAGACTATTTAAATGTACAAAGTTTTAAATTGTTGAACACTAGGCATTGTTTGTTGTTTTTGCTAAAGCGAAATGTAACAAGAAAAATCAGTCTTTGTTCGTTTCTAACGCCGTTTTTGTGGAACACGCGAATAACGCATAAAGTCGCAGTACTGTTCGACCTCATGACGCCCGCTCGACTCGGAAAGTTGCGGCTTTATATGTTTATTTGATTTTGCTTGGGGCTTGGCAATAGCTGTAGTTGACACTATTAGCATGGCCCCAGAAGTTGCAAACCGATAGCCTTCAGGATTACGTAGCCCTCAGCAGTAGACAGCCCCATTCTTAAAAATTAGCTTGATCAATAGCCGTAGTTGACACCACCTACTCTTTGATTTTGCATGGTGGTGGCAATAGTTGTAGTTGACACCACCTGGTGGTGGCAATAGTTGTAGTTGACACCACCTGGTGGTGGCAATAGCTCCTTGTTGACACCACCGGTGGTGGCAATAGCCATTCCGAACAAATAATTGAAACATTCAAATCTTCCCATTGGACACAGTAGACAATAATGTGTCATCACAATAATTCTGGTTATAGATCGTATACAATATTATCATTACCAATTTACTTTGAACATTCTTCATCTATTATCCAAATATCGAATTTAATTATCAATTATCATTTAAATCAAGGCAGTATTTCTTAATTGTTGATACTAGAAATAAAAACATTATCGTTAGGTTATTATCAGACCTATACATTAAACTATTTTCAGTTTATTTAACACACATTTTTAAATCTTCGAACAATAATAGTTAATGTTAATTGTTGCTTTGATGATGCTATGCTCAATAACAGAGACTTAATATTGGATAAAATTAAAACATTAAAGCTAAAATTGAAGAGTCCATTCGGAAAATTATTTATTAAACGTTTACTCTTATTAGCGCAAAATATTCAAAATTTAACTATCGGACGATATAATTTGTTAAATTTTATTGATAGTGAAAATATAGATAACTATTCGCAAAACAACAAAATCCGATGATAATGGAATGAAAAGTGAGGAAATAATTGAACGGCCGTTTTCAAATGCAAAAATTAGTTGATCATGATCAAATGTTAACGCTCTAATATCAAGACTGAAAATTTCGGTGTTATAAGATAAAAATAATTAGTAAAATAAGATATCCCTAATTCTGGATGTTGTTTCAATCAGAAGATATAAGAGTTTTGCTAGAAACTCGAAAACATGCACCGGACACTGGGGCCATCATATCTTTGAAGCGATCCTCACCTTGACACCATTTCGTAGTTGGAAGATTTCTCATTAACGAAACATTGTGAAGAGCTTGGATAGGTCTTAAATTGAAGCTACTAGCCTTAGCTAGAGGCTAACAGAGCCCGCCCAACTTTTAATATTCTTTGTAGACTTATGATTAAAGATAAATGAGACTTTTTTCAATTTTTTGACTTTTGGCACCTACCATTTTTGGAAGGTAAAATATTGAAAACGCCCTCTGTTATCCTAAGATCTAAGTTATGGTTATCGGGATGCGTTTTTAAGAGGTACACATCGTATTTCAAACTACAACACTGACGAGTCATTACGTGACAGAACTCGAAGGAATCTCATTATCACGATAGATTTTGCAAAATGGTAGGAGCGTCATGATGTATTCCTTCTTGGCACTATCATTAATTTTTCATACTTTTGGTGGTACTCCAGCGTAAAACAGATTGTCGATCTTGAGAAAAAAAGTTGGAGTACAACTGAATACTAACATTGTCCTTTTTTGGCATGTTTCCACAAACACAATTATTTTCAAAAGAGTTTTCTAAAACAGACTTTTTAGTATAGATCTTTGGAAAACCACGTCGTGTGTAAACCTTTTCCAATAGGATTATGTTGATTTTTTCAGGGACTGATAGCCCGGGATGTGCTCTTGAAAATGGGAGTCAAGCGAGACGTAGATTTTCTAGGGCTCTGACGCTGTACCGGATTTTTCTATAAATCTCAGAACGGGCACCTGGTGACCATTGATAGCCTTGAAAGCCAATGGACTATAGGTAATCGATCATGCTGAGTCTCGTGTCTTTCATAAAAAGTTCTAAAAATCCAGTGAAAAAAGGTAGCTTTACGAAAATTGCTGTTTTCACCTAATATTAAAAAATTCATTCTTCACTCAAAATACATCAGAACTAGCTCAAAACGTCAGTATGTAAAGCAATTAGGCTACTCTAAATCCTATTTACAAGAGATCGTATTTTTGTAAAACTTCCTTTTGCGCTAAATTTTTAAAACTTTTTACAAAAGCAAATATTGCCACGAGACTCAACATGATCAATTACCTATAATCCCTTGGCTTTCAAGACTACCGATAGTCACCAGGTGCCAGTCCTGGGACCTGTAGGAAATCCGATACAATGCCAGAGCCGTAGAAAATTTACGTCTCGCTTGACTCCCATTTTCAAGAGCACATCCCGGGCTATCAGCCCATGAAAAGAATCAACATAATCCTATTAGAAAAGTTTTACACACGACGTAATCTTCCAAAGATCTTCTAAGCCTCTAAGTATTCTCTTTTGCACGACGAAAATTGAAACTCTCTGGCTGCTTTCTATCAAAAATTATTCAAAAAATATCCACTGCTTTTGTATTCTGAAACGGATATTTCATCTAAAAAGTTCTATTTACAATTCATTTGTTTAGTGGAAGCATTTTGCGAAAGTAAAATCTATCGTGTACGAATGAATTGTTTAAGTCATTTACTTCTGTTCTGTTTCTCTATAAAAGACTGAATAAATAAACTGCGACACAAATTAAGTGCACACAGATGAAACTGATCGATGTTTCTTGCTCTCCTTCCATTCACACTCAATGAAAAAAGGGTTCATCTGTTCGAATGCTTGTGTCCTTCAAATACACATGGTCAATATTGTCAATAGTATGTATAGTGATAGAGTAACAGTAATAGTCTTTTATTTTATTAAACCAAATTAAATTTGTAAACATTACCTCGTTTCATATAGGTGGTAAGAATTTAATGAGTTCCGGCACGCGACATTAATAACTCAATCGATGATGTTGTATCTACTTCGTAGCATACCTTTGACACAAATGTAATAAAAAATTTTACGTGCTCTAAGGGAAATCATTCAACACAAACCTTTTTTAATAATTATCTCATAAAACCTCAGACACCTCACCGTGACCACGTCCATTTTCGGTTGTGGAACAAAAGCTAAGCCACACTTTGGCAGACATAATAAAGCCCGATAGAGATAGCCTAAGACGTTTTCTCTAAAATAAACCCAAACTCTGTAGATTCGATATTCCAACAAATATAGTACATATCTGATCACTGAACGAGTTAGCCACTTTGTACAGCATTGACTTTAATGTTCTGCTGTACCTATTCATACAAAGTGCTTTTCGCATACTGGCACCACCGTATCTCGAAAGCGACCTTCACCTTAACACCATTTCGTAGCTGCAGGATTTCGCGGTAACGAAATACCGCAGAGAGCTCCGGAAGGTCTTAAATTGAAGCTGACACATGTGGCTAGAAGCTAATAGAGCCCGATTTTCGATATTCGGTCTAGATTTGTGGTTAGAGAACATCTTTACCAAAATTAATGAGACTTTTTGAATTTTGGACTTTTGATGCTGACCATTAATTTTAAAAGAAAAATATCAAAAATGCGGCTCTGTCAGTCTCTATTCACATGTTCTTTCGTCAATTTAAGACCAATCCGTGTTCTCCACAACGTTTCGTTGCTGAGAAATCTGGAAGCTACGAACAGCTGCATTTCGAGGAGGGGAGGCTTAAGTAATCTTAATTTCTATAAAAAAGAGACCAGTTGTATCAAAAAAGGAGATTACAAGATAAAGCCAGATGATTCAGTTAATTTGACAAATCTACTTCACCAGCAAAGCGTTCTGATTCAAGCCCATACATAGAGCCAAAACCTGTGCCGTTCAGAGAGAAAAGATTAAAAACGAGATTTTCTTTTAGAGAACAATATTTTCTCATAATGCCAAATATAGAAGAGCACATACAAAACTCCAAGTAACGAAAGCTTTTAAAAAAAGTAGATTGACAAGAATAAATATGAAACAACAATGAATGATAAGGATGATGATGACAGAAGAAGAAGGTGCTCATGATGACATTTATCGTATTGTACAACAGTTCATTTTTGTATCATCAACAAACAATAAGCAGTTCTGCTCAAGCAAGATTGTAGATCATACGGCATGTTTTGATGCTCTAGAAATAATTTTCTTTGCAGTTTTAAATGCCAGTGATCAGAATAAAACATGAAATTCACCTGGGACAATAATCATCTACTTTGCACCATTCGATATGTTTCTTTTCAAGTGTTGTTGATTTCTTCTTTTTTTTGACGCTAGGCATTCGACAGATAAAAACAGAAAAAGAAGTTCAATGAAGTTTAATCATTCTTTATATTCAATTTGTTTCTCTTTTGGCCATTCAATCAAATATTCCAGTGGTAATTTACATTCTTCTTTTGCTTTCAGTAATACTTTCCATTCCATATTATTATCATCATTTATTATGACTGATACAGATGTTATTGAATGTTCTTTTAATTTACCGATATCTTGTGGTTGTAAAAGTTTTACTTTAATTTTTTCATCTGTTGATAATGGCAAATGATCATAGACATATATGCAAATATCATTTGCTTTTAAATTTTTTATCTTTGTCTCATGCTTAACATATTCGTGATTGACTTTAGAAATGAGTCCTTGAATATCATTCATTTTATGTACAGGTTTATATTCACATTTCACATTGGAATCAATACCTAAATATAAATCAAATTTTTCATCAATCGATACATTGCCAATTTGACTATGAGTAATGAAATTATTATCCATAAAGACATTAATAGGACCTGATAATAATTGTTTATCGGATGTATTGGTTGTTGTGGCTTTCAAGTAAGCATACGGTGAGAGTTTCGGCACACATGTATAGGTAAATTTAGATTCTAAGTAGAGAACACCAATGGTCACTTTATGTGGTTTACCATCACATTCGATAGTGGCTGAGCGTGGTATGGTAAAATTTGTTGAACTTAAACCTGTTTCAGCTTTGGATACAAGTATTCCAACTTCATCCTCATCATCATTTTCAAGAATGGCTTCCCTATCATAAGCATTCGAATTACGACGCATGGATACTTTTGGTAGTAGTCTTGATACTTTTTTACTTTGTTTATAAAACGTAACGGATTCTGCAGATGCACAGTCAGCATAGTAATCTCGTGATGATGGACGATAATATGGTTGCTTATAGTTGACGTTCAATGTTGATAATTTCGGTGGCGTTCCACCCAAGGATGGTGTTGCTGTTGATAAGGAAAAGTGTGCATTGATCCAATTCTCATTTGATTTATTCGTAATGATCCCATAGTAGGTGAGTTCTGTTTGTGTCGATTTATTTTCACTTGTTACGCGTACGTCGTAACTTGCTTTCCATGAACAGTTTAACGTCAGATAAGAGATTTCTAAATTAATTAGAGATTTTTTATCTTGAACATTCAACAGAATTGTAATTTCACGATGCTCATTCATTACATTTGATGATAAGTTTGTGCCATAAGTATTCAAATTTTTCATCAATGTCTCACGTTGTTCATTTAATGATTTCAATTTGTGTTCTTCAGTCATTTTCTTCTCGTCGAGTGTTTTCAATTTTTGATAATAAAAATCTAAGAATTGTTCGGTTTCCTGAAGAGAATTATCATTCTTTTCCTTATTATTCATCAAGTGATTGGCATGACCATCCAACCAATCGATATTTTTATTTATCCGATCTAACTCCTGTTGATGTTGTGCGATATCATTATTCAAATCGAACACTTGCTTTTGTATTTGTTTATGTTTTGTCTCAGCTACAGTTGTATCGGTTTGTGATTTTTCGTACCGTGTATGATAGGAAACTTCAAGGATTGTTGCTTTTCCCGTACCCCCTTTAACATGAAATGAATTTTGATCAACATGGTTTGAAAATCCATCCAATATTAGTTCGTATGTTCCATCCAGATCAAATTGTTGATTAAATGAACGCGTTATTTCTGCACGATCATTGTACACTGTTACATATTTTATTGGACATTCTTTATCAATGTTAGAACGGATTATTGTCGGTGTTGTTGATGGTGCTGTTGTTATATTCGAAATAGTAGTATCCGAGGTTGTGATTGTTATAGGTTCCGATGTCATCTTAAAAAAGATTCATATGTAAATGAAATCTAAATGAAACAAATTTTCTTTATATAGTCTTTGAAAATTATGCAGAATGAGTCAACCAAAAATCAAAAAATATACGACGTGTCATAGCGGTAACATTTTTTGTTTTCCTCCTTTAATAATAAAAACTACGTGCTATTTTTCTTTTTGCTGGAAAAGAAAGAAAGAAAAAGTAAAAAACAAAATGTTATTTCTTGTCTCCCTTACACAACATCAAGTACTTGCACAACTTAGATGCAACGTGTGTGCAGACTATGGTATTCTGTAGTTAATTTGACTATTAGATAAAAATGATGATTAACAAATATGTCAACAAAAATGTGGCTTATGTGAAGCCTTCGTATATAAAATAACGCAGCTTGAAAGGTTAAAATTAATAAGAAAAGTAGCTCACACCTATGACTATCCGATGATGAATATCTATCTCTTTTTCTTCCTGAGAAAAATGATTTGACAAAACTTTGTTTGCCGCTGTAAAATGAATCATGACACTCATTGTATTTGTATGGATGCAAATCCGTGTTATTCATGATTGAGTTACTCGTACACTCATTCACAGCAACAAAAGGATTAGATGGCGCTCCACCACATTAAGTTGCTTAAAAGTTACTTTCCTTAGCTCCCACTAGTATTAAATTTCCATTAGTCTATGATAAGATTCTTCAGTAAAAAACTCGTTTTTGTAACGAAATAACAGGTAGCACTCAATGAAATTTTTTTCTAGAAACAAATTCAGTATTAAGTTAGTTTATTTTAAGTAATAAATGTTCGTACTGTTTACGTTTGACAGAAATTACGGACAAACCTCAAATTTTACACTTTGACACAACTAATAACTATAACGAAAAATCAAGGTTGTATATGACAAAGACGAAGTTAGCGCCATAGTGACAAAAAATATTCAGATGTAACCAGTTTTTACAATTTTTTTAGAAAAGTCTGTTCGATCTTTTACTCATTTCATCCTCCTTTTATTCATTCATTATCTCATACATAACGTCCCGTTACATGAAGTCTCTTATTTGATTTTAAACTGTTTAGCATAATTCATCAAAGCTCTTTCGCAAGCAAAAATCATCTTTCGAAAACATTCGGAAGATCGATTTTCTAAAAGATCTTTGGAAAACCAGCTCGGATTTCTAGATTTGAAAAACCGACATAGTAATCTATCGCTTTTTTCTTCATAGGTAGATAGTCCAAACTGTCTTCTACGAAATAAGATCTAAGCAAGAGTTTGGTTTTGCTTGGTTCAGGCGCTATGAACCCTTTTCCCGAAGCCTTAGAGCGTCTCCGTCGTTAGGTTAGACTATCAGCAATGCATCGAAACATAGGTTATCGATTATTTTCAATCTCGGAGCAACATTTGTTTTTCAAAAAAACTTCAAAAACCTTGTAAAAACGTATCTTAGATGGATATGAATGAGCCAGTGCACCGAATTTTGAAACGGATAGTAACAGCCGTGACACAATTACAATCATATCACATTAAATATGCAAATATATCTATATTATACGATATTTGTTTTAAATTACTGCCTGGATGATAAAGTAACATGAAGCGTTTAAATTGCTATTGATTGTTCATCTTCTGACAAATCTCTGATACGTAACTTTGACAATTTGTTCTTTTAATTTTGCTGAGCATGTAAATTTATGGACTTTATCGTGTGCTGTTACCGATATATTTGCAACCATCATTTCTTTATTATTCCAAAGTGTTCAAAATCTAGCAAAAAACCTTCGAAAAACGACTCATTATACAGAAGATTTATTTAATATACTGAGCCATCCTATTAACGTTTCTGCTGTACAAAATAAGTGTCTGAGTGCAATTAATTGTCTGGGTGTGGGCTCGTATTTTTTGCTCACAGCAGAACTTCTCGACTTGTTAAAAAGTTGTTGATCGACGTAGGACAGACATGTACATTCAATTAGAGTCTTACGTTATCTCAAAGAAAGAAAAGCCAGTGTCGATAAAACTTATTTGTTTCATTGAATGTTCGCAGCGCACTTTCTGCTGAAGAAGCAGAATTTTATTTCTACCCAGTCAGTCACAGTCATTCTAGAAAAGCGCAGGAAACTCTGTTTATGAAAAATTTTACGCGTTTAGCGAGTTTCGAATAATAACGCGCATGAAGCTGCGAGTGTGTAAAAATAAACCGCAAGAAACGCACGGTGCCGTGGAAATAAAGGCTTTAAACGCGTGTTCCTGCGGTTTATTTTTACACACTCGCAGCTTCTTGCACGTTATTATTTGAAACTCCCTAAACGCGTAAAATTTTTCGTAAACAGAGTTTTCTGTGCTTTTCTAGAATGACTATGACTGACTGGGAAGCTTACTGTAGAAAAGTAGTCCACCGTTCTGATATGGACAAAAATACGTGTCTATGGGATGATTAATTTCACTCATGATCTTTTCTTATTTGGGAAAGTTGTAGTAATATAACTCGACATACAGGTTACATTTCTTACGGTTTCAGTCATTTATTTTCTCCATATCAAGGGCTCTTTCTGGTCACATGAAGCCTTGGCTATCGAATGGTGAAAAGCGCAAGTTTCTATCAGCATTTGTTCTCGAGTTATTCCAAAAATAGACAAACAATGTAAATATGAATATTTTTGTTATTAGATCATTAGATGTAAATATATGCAATCTTCATCAATCAAAAATGTTAAATACGTTAATCTTGGTTATAAATCAGCCTACAATATCGATTTGCTGGATTCATTTCAAGAGGGAAAAACCTCACTTTAAGTACCTTTAGGTGTGTGCAACTTCGAGTTAAGTGTCACTTTAAGTGCTTAAGCTCTGGAGTGTTACTTAACCCAGGTCGACTCTTGCGCCCTAGTGGCGGAGCGTACGCGATGTCGCGCAAGCGATCGCTATGAACTCCCGTTGTCGCGGCGCTGTCGCTATTGAGTCGCGAAGTCGCGGCGGGATCCTGAAAAATTCTTATCTAGAGAGAAGAGGAATTTTTAAGAGTCGTGATGAGTTCGTAATGTCGCAAATCTCAACAGCCGAACTCTGCTTAGTCGCGCCACGACTCTTGGTGCAACAAACCTTTCTTCAGAAGACTTGCTTGGTCGCGGCGCGACTGAGCAAGTCTTCTGAACTTTCAGGTTAGAGAATATCTTATTTTGCAGTATGAAAATTTCCTAGCCAAATGTTCAGCAAACGATTCGAATTACTTCTGGAAGTTCACGTCAAGGCATTTTAGTACCAACATACCACCGATTGAAGGATTTTAAACCGGTGCCGGGATTGAAACAAATTTTACACAACAAATTTTAGACGATTTGTATAAGAATTACAAAGAACATTTTCGTTTCCTAGCGAAAAACTTCTACCGCGAGTTAAGCAAGAAATCGATGATGGATTTGACCAAGCAATTATTTAGTCGAATATCGCTTTTCAGATATTTATAAAATCGAACGAAATACAAAAAGAGTTTTTATGATGTGTCAAGAAATTACTCGATGTCACAACGGCATGCTCATGTCTTCGCAAATAAAGTTTCACCTGCGTCATTATATGTCGTGTCCCTCCTCGAAGAAATCGATCCAAGCTTCAATGGAGGAACAGAGCGGAAGAATCAGGCTGCTCTCCGACTAAACTTAGGTATTTTAACCAATATACATAAATGCGGTTCAGAAACGTCCGTTCACCTGATAAACAAAGAGGACGATGGATATCGATGCAATAACAACCGTACACTTTACGAAGATAATGTTAACACAATCGTGCTATTCTTGCCTGTTGACATGTGGATGAATAAAAAAAGAATTAAATTAACCATACAAAATACTGATAAATAAATGCATAAAAACATATGCACCGTAGACGAATTGATAAAGTTCCGAGACGAGAAAACGTGTAGATACTATTCAAAAAGAATTTGCACTTTTTTCATTGTTCATTTACAAACACACCGATACCTAAGTTAGATATGTTGTGACTAGGCATACACCAAACCGTTCGCAACCGAACATGTTCGGTCACCGAACGGTTCGCTACTGAACATGTTCGCTGCCGATCACCGAGCCCTAGCTTGGGATGGTTGCATGCCTGATCTGGACTAAAGGTAAATTGAATGAAAATTGAAGCTTTTGAAGGAACTAACCAGTGAGAAAATAGACTAAAGTACAATGTGAGCGAATGTGTCTTCTACTGAATCGCTACCAAAGGTTTAAAAAAAATAGTTTATCAAAGCTAAGAACATGAGAACGAAGAAACACATGAAAGAAATCTTTGTAAAACAGCAAAAATGATGAAGATTACACCAAACGGAGAAGCAGCCTTGATTACGCCGTAGCCGTAGGTAGTCATATAAAGAAAAGTTTGAATCAGAGCAGCAAATTTATGTTTACTTTATTCCAGGAAGTTGAAAATTTTCTCACTGTGCAGAAAAAAGTAGACAGACAGTTGCAGCTCTAATTTGAATGTATCTTTATAAGGTTTATGGTACTTTGTCCTAATAGTTTGTCAGCAGAGTGTTCGTCGATGTCTCTGATGAGCAAAATATAAATTATCGTATTTACAATCTTCGTCCGAACACGTTCGATAGCGATCCGATAGAAGGCACATTCGCTCCCATTGTGCTTTAGTTAATCTATCTTCTCGCTGGTTACTTCCTTCAAAAGCTTCAGTTTCATTCAATTTGCCTTTCGCCCAGATCAGGCATGCAACCATCCCAAGCTAGGGTTCACTGATCGGCACCGAACGGTTTGTTACCGAACATGTTCGGTAACAAACCGTTCGGTGCCGATCAGCGATTCCTAGTTTGGGATTGTTGCATGCCTAGTTGCCATTATCATATTTTTACACGATTATGACGAACATTAAGCACAGAAGACATGGTAGAATGGATGACCCTTGGTGCCTCACCCTTGTCTTCCTATCTATGTTTTGATAGCGCGTGCTCATTTTCAATGAATATCTCGAATCGTATAATAGTTAACTCTCATACTTTGTGTGAATAATCTAAAGACATTTTAGAGTATCTGGTACAATTTCGAAGTGAAAACAATATTCCTAGGCTGAGTTATGAATTCTTTTGGAAGAGGGTCTCAAACTTCAAAAGTGACCCTCGATCGTAAAATAGCTGTATTTCAGTAACTATTAAGAGCTGGCACTTTAAGTTCATATCATAGATAAAGGAAAGGCAGTGCTGTATTTTGGTAAAAAGGAAAAGCTTTCACTTCTCTTGGATCAGGAGTTATTAGCATTTTACGGAAAAGCAATGAAACGCTTACTTCTCACGAACCATCTAGTAAAAGAGGCCCAAACTTGGCGGGTGATCAGCATTCGGTAAGATTTATGACCACACAAAACTAGAAGTCTCTAGCTATCATGGTCGAGCAATGATACTAAAAGGGTTAACTAATATTGACAATATACCTACAAATTAATTAAAGCCTGCTGACCTAATCTTTGCAACTCAAAACAAGCATCACGACAAGAGGTTCCCTAATGGTACATGAAAAGAAAGTGCCCAGCACACAAATAATTATTCGAATGCGCATCCTGATTCTTCAGGTCACTTATGTATGGTATATAAATAATGGACGAAATGACACTAACTGGTGATACAATACCAAATAACCTTAATTCTAATCCTCCTAAAGATGTGCATGCTTATCTGTTGTGAAGCCAATTCTTTACCCATAACCATAGATGTTGTGACACACACAAACGAAATAACTTTATCAGCAGGGCTTTTTAATAAATATGATCGAATGCGGTAATGAAGTGTACAAATAATATTAATCTGATCTGTTGGGATATGGACATTCTAGATTCTTCATATAATGATAGCAATTGAGTTTGTAGCCTAACATTTTGCTGATTTTAAATTCATATTTATTACATTTAATTTAAAAATTCCTTTTTTTTGTGACAAACGTCGACGTTTTCGAAAATTCTAATTTTCATTTTCAACGCACTAAAAACATTGAACATGATGTAAAGCTAAAACAAATATAGGTAAAGAAACAAAACGAGGGAGAGATACACATTTTTTTCGTAAGAGTGAGAGGAATTTTTGAAAAATATAGCTTATAGGAGGTAATTTTTCACCAAAAAGGCGCGATGTGCGAAACCATGATAGAATCATGGTCTTCTATTGCGCCAACTATGACATTTTCGAAAGTGTAATAGTTTTTATCCACTGGGATGAACAATAATAGATATTGCGTAGCTAGATGACGATGCTTTGCTTCAAAAATCGGATGCTTTTTTGGTACAGGCAGACACCATAAGCTACACGGTAAAAAAAAGCCGTGAAACTCATGACGGTTTTTATACGCGGTTTCTCGCAGTCAGTTTGGCACGGTTTTTCTTCACGGTTTTGATTTTGCACGGTTTTTTTTGCTATGGTTTTCCTTCTACAGACTTTATTATGCGCTTTTACTCCTATGGTTTTGCTTTCACACTTTCAGTGTTATAGTTTTGACCGGACGCTTTTACTATCATAGTTTTAATTTTATGGTAAAAGTTACACGGTTTCGATGTCACTATTTTGTCCCGCACGGTTGTCACTCCACGCTTATACTTTGACTGTTTTGACTTGATAGTTTTGCTTTTAACAGTTTTGAATTTCACGGTTTTATTTTCATAGTTTTATTTTCACAGGTTTATTTTTATAGTTCTACTTCTACAGTTTTATCTAAACTAACAAAAAGTCTGGTATCATGGTTTTAGATATTGAACCGAATGCTAGTACAAATGTGCAATAAATTGTCTGACATAATTAGTTGATTTGTTTAACAGCTGTTTACGTTCTGCTGGCATATCACACGTAGCTATCTGTATTAATGATAAATTACCACGATATGCTGATTCACAACTGCATTTAAAAACAGCATAAAATGCCAGCAGAATAACAACAGCTTGTTCAACGCTTTCGATGTTAGCCATCAATACATTGTCCGAATAACAAATCAGGTAATCAACATTATCAATGGCAAGGATATAAGGATGTATTCTTTTTTTATCACACATCGCAATTATGTCATCTTTGAATACATCCTAAATGAAGAGACGAGAGATGCAGACATCAGTATTGATTAGGGAGGTTTTTTGAGATTCGACTAGATAAGCAAGAGATTTTGTAACGTTACCTAACTATAAAAATGTATTGAAACTTAGTCATTGCTGAAAAGCTGAGCATTTTGGATTTTTCTTTGTCTTTTGGCACTTTACATTGTCTGTCCTTTGTGAGTTTCTGAGACTATAATAAGACTTTTCCAAAAATATTTTTTTTCCACAACTTTATTTGCACGACAACAGCGAAAGCTCTAATGCACCACCTGTTACCTGCTTTCTCTTAGGCAGGTGGTGCACTAAAGTACTGTTCCTTCCAATCTAAAAGCCTTCAGTTGAAAGTTTATGGTCAGTCGGCATTCGTCTGAGGAAAAACCTTGTGTTTTGCTTTTCTAAGAAATTGGTTTGTCAAAGCAGTACGAGATAGAGTGTCCAATAATGTTTGAGTTTCTAGATAGCATAAATCGAAATTTTAATTTTTTCCCATGTGTTGTATTCTTTAAACACTTTTCTTTTTTTCTTTCTTTCACAACATCGGGTGTACAGGTTTGTTTTGAAAGAGCGAAAAGAATACACACGCATATGGAAAAAATACCAACTTTTCTATAAGAAAAAACGCGCCTCATTTTAAAGCTGTAACAATACGTGAACACTCTCTTCTTTTACAAGTCAATTCAGTTTATTAACTTCCATGTGGTTCCAGGTAAGCAATAGCTTTAGTTCACTCTAACTTTCCCTTCTGTGGTACTTATTTGCCTTCGGAGTGAAGCTGAAGTAGCAAACCTTTTTATAAATCAGAAATGGTCTTGATTTAATTAAGATGGAGGCCTGATCCTAAAGTATCATTTCTGCCAACTGAAATATGAATAAAAGAAAAATTCCATAGATTATTTACTCCTCTAAGACTTTTGCATCTTACTTCGGTTGATGCATCTTTTTCGAAAAAATCAGCTAAGCGATTTAAAAACGCTGTAATTTTTGTTTCAATTTGATCAGCATTCATTTTTCGGATTAGTTCAAATTCCATGACAATCTAAATGAAGAATGAATGCACAAAGCGTTTTCGGCGAACTGAGATTCCGCTGAGGTTGCTTCTGCACATTATTGCATAAACTTCTTGAAAAAGCTTACCTACCTATTCTCGGTTAGTTTTAAGTATTCTATACAAATACTACAGAAAACGGGGAGCCGATACGTGTACGACCTATTACTCGGCTTCTCTTGAGCACGTTGTACAGTTTTTTTTACTAGGAAGCTTATCGTACCATAGTTTTGTCACTAAAATATTGGAAATACAGAAACATTTCTTCAAATGATCTTTTTGATGATCGATATTTTTTCACCAGATCTCGACGATTATCAAAAGTCGACATTAATGCTAATTTTGTTTCATCGTTGATTGTTCCGTCTTCGAGACACTTGATCATCTTATCGTGTTCCTCTTCAAAATTAACTGTAATATCAGGTGGTGGTACAGATTTTGTAATAGAAAAACCAGACGTTGAAATATTAAAATTGAAACTATTTATGTTTGGATTTTTTTTGATATAATAACGCCGATGTCGCATTTTTTCGGCCAGCGATTTTCGAAATATTTCCTAGGAAAATAAAAATGATGATTACATAACAGTTAAATTTCACACTCAGGCAGAAAATTTATAATCATGCATAGAACTTGTCTGAATCTCCTAGTGCAGAAGAAAACGTCAACTACAAGCTGAGAATGCTGTACCGAGCTTAAAAAAAGTTATCGACTCATCCTTACTGAACTTTCAGGCAAATTTCTCTGATTCGATCTAAGACGCGAAGACACAAATAAAACCAGTTTGCAAAAAATACTTACCAATTCAGAAATGGTACGCGTGGTGACGGGTATCTGATATTTTTCGACGAGTTTATGAATGAATAATCGGAATTTTCGTTGTCGTTTTAGATCCGTCCCTCTCATTAAATAAAAACTACTGGTCTCTTCGACCAATGAGACTAACATTGCTCCAATCACACCTATAATACGAGAAAGAAACAAAAATCATAGACTGATTTTGTGCAATTCACTGATGAGTTCATACCTTCTTTAAGCTTGGATGCAATTATTGCAGAAAATTCTGGTAATTCAAGATTGTTCAAAAAATCGGCTTCTTCTGGCTTTAACTTGTTAAATTTATACTACATTATAGAGGATTGAAAAAGACACAACAAATCGGTAGATTTTTGTACTGCTTAGTTTTTTTTGTATCTTACATTTGAGGAGTACAAGCTTAATGGAGTTGTTTTTGGTACATTTGGAGCTGTATCAGAATTATCATCGTCTTCATTTGTATTCTTCGGATTCATATCTTCTAAGTCCCCCCATCCTCCTGTACCTTGAGTGCCTGCTGTTGTGACGGCTGTATTTACTTTTCTTGTTGTTGTGACGGCTGGATTTACTTTTCTTGTTGTTGACTGATATTCTGATTGATCGGCTTCTTCTTCCTCCTCTGTCCCAGAAATAACATCAGTACTAAACTCACTATGATTCAAATCACTGATATTCTGGTTAAATTGTGCATTTTCATGAAGCATAATATCACTTTCGATTGATAATCCAATTGAATACATATGTGTGGTGTCATCAGCTACAATAGAGTAAATTAGAAAGGTTTTTCAGAATTTCGAAAAATCACCGTCTGTTTTTAACTGTACTGGATTGAGCGTCTTGTTAAGAATGAGAGGTATTTTTTTACTCCAGAAATCCACAACGATACATGCGTTTTTGCATTTCTTATTAGCTAGGCTACTCTCCTACAACAAGACGAAGGCTCTTCCTAATGTCTGTCTACAGATTCCTTTTCTACAAGACAGCCTTGGAGTTTTCTTAGGGGTCATTTTGAATCATTTGTCGATTACTCCGCTTACGAGGAAACCTATGGACATGTACCCCTCCGTTTTCATTCATTCATACGTCGATCGATAGAGGATATCGAGGTTGTAAAAAGCTGAAAAGGATCCGGGCTGATGGTTTTTCCTTCAAAAGTTATAGGCATTTTTCTCAGCGAAAAATAGCTGTAAGTTAACGTTTTCACAATCAAATTTCAATTTTTTCACAAAACCAATATCATATTTCGAATCAGCGTTTAAAACTT
>CAJNOQ010004289.1:0-17875 GCA_905250885.1 Didymodactylos carnosus | reverse complement strand
AAGCAGCATCTTCAACTTTTATAATTTATCTGTTACTTGTTCTTTTAGTATTTCTTTATTTCTTCACTTTTTTCGGTGTTGCATTAGCATAAGCTAGCCTTTCTTTGCAACAACCATGCTTGCAAAATAAAAAAAAATTCAATTCAATTCAACTGCTGTCTTTTTCTCATATAAAATGGTATTCGAAAAATAATAGAAATAGACCGTTTTGTAGAGAAGAAACTTCTCTATCATTTGAAACGTTTTACGTCTCAAGCCGTCAAACAATGGACAAGAAAATCGCAAAGTACGACCAGAATTGAAAAAATCGACTTTTTCTTTGAAGAATTGTGACCCTCGCCGGTTTGCATAGACCGGTCAGAATGGGGTCATATTTGGGTTTTCATAATAGTCTGGCTTTTTAGGGCTTTCGAATGAAATAATCAAATTCAGAATCTAAAACTTTTCCGCAGCCGACATGGTCGGTCTTCTGGCGAACCCTGCCTTAAAACCCTTTGACGGCGGACTTATTTTTTTCCATAAAAAGTGAAGTTGAATTGCTAAAATCAATTATACTTTCAAAGTTAGCACTGATCACAACTGTTTTACTTATTAGAGTTGATTTAAAGATGCATCCGGTTTATTTTGAAGTGAAAAAAAGCACACGACAAGGAACAAACCTTAAAGTTTAACAAGGTGTGAAATTCCTCAAAACAACCAACTACGCAAAGACCAACATCACAATCTGCACACATATAACGTGAATCTGTTCTTTTTGTAGGTCTTTTCTTAGTATGTGCACATACGACACAAATTTTCTGAGGATTTTTTCTTTCCGTTGTTTGAGGTACAAGAGAAGCAGGCTGGCCAAATCTTCTGATTTTTAACACTTTTTCTGATGGCTTTCTGGTTTCTGATTTTTTCTGATTTTCCTGATTTTCATTTCTTCTGTTTCAAACGTGTTAGTTCGTTCTCATATGAATGCCCGAATTATTACTATTGATACGATATTATCCACATGATATCTATCTACATAAAACGATAATACAGTTCAATAAAAGGACTGATAAATTATATGTTGAACGAAACATGTTTGTCTAGTTGCCGCATTAAATCCACTTTCTGATTTTTTTCTGATTTTGATAGGGAAATTTTCTGATTTTTCAGTTTTTTTTTCTGATTTTGAATTTTTTCATCTGGCCACCCTGAAGAGAAGGAAAGTGTATAGCAGTAAGTCTAGTTGGTTTCTAGTCCTGTATAGGACGTCCTATTGTAGTTTTTGAGTTATAAGTTTGTAAAATTTCGCGTATAAATTGTAAACGAAAGTCTACCAGTTGAGGTCTCTTTCCAGTTTTCATTTTGTACAGCAAATATGAGTTGAGGACTATCAGATCGAGCATATGAAAAAATAATTTTTTAAACCATTTGGCAGATTTTCTTACACATTCAACAAAACTGGTTGGCATATCAACTTTATCGATTGCTCCTCTATTAGAATTCAATTACTGAAATTGGTTTTTGAATTGGTCTTTTAGTTTTTGGATCATTTTTTCCGGTAAATCCTATACGAGGTTCATGGATAGTAGGTAACATTATAACTTCTCTTTTATCAAACCATTTTAGTGCCAGCATGTCATCTGTGCTTTGATAAACTTGTTGACCTTTCCTAGGTTTATCTTCAAACTTACGCAATCCTGCTCTATTTGCTCTTGCAGTACCACATGCTTCTGTGGATCTTGTATGTAACTTTTCAAAAAGTGTAGGACTTGTAAACCAACTATTTAAGAATAAATTATGACCTTTATCTAAATAAGGTTGCATCAAAGTCATAACAATTGAACCAGAAACTCCGAGATCTGGAAATCGCATTATGTCAGATGTAGCTCCTGTGTAAATAAGGAAATCCAGAATCATTCCAGTGCGAATATCACATATTACGTATGTTTTGATCCCGAATCTGCTCCTTTTAGACGGAATGTATTGTTTGAAACTAAGTCGATCTTTCCACAACATCAAACTTTCATCGATACAGATATTCTGATAAGGAACTAAGACTTGTAAGTTTCCTTGTAAGTTACTTTTGAATTTCCGGCACCTTATCTCTCCCGTAAACAAGTAATTATTGGTTTGATTTTATATAGTTTATCATCAGATAGTTGATATTCATTGTCGTTGAAGTGTAGAAATCGCAAAAGCAAATGAAATCTGTCTCTACTCATGATATCTCCAAACATAGGTGTAGAGATCAGTGGATCAGTAGACCAGTATTCTTTTATTCGACTTTTTCTTGTATGGGCCATTAGCATAAAAGTTGCAAAAAGTATATGTATTTCGGATCCGGTAGCTTTAACTGCTTGTTGATATCTTTCAGGTAGATTTTCGTGTTGGACTGTGTACAAATGATATTTATTTGTTTCTTCAACAATTTTTTACATCAGACCGCGGTCAAATATCAAAAGAAAATAATCCAGTGGTCTATTTTCATTATCTTTTGGTAAATATGAATTGAGACCAGAGGCACTTGAGTCAAATGTGAATGTTTTCGGCTCAAACCACTTCACTCTCCATCTTCGCTCTTCGAAAGGTTCCTGTGCATCCTGTTCGCCATCTTCATTATCGGATTCATTATCAAAATCGCAAGCAGAATCAGTGCCTAATTCATCGTCTGATTCAGAATTTGTAAAGGTTTCAGCAACATCTGAATCAGTTGTACTACTAGATGCCATAATAATCCAGAAAAAAATTTCAGCATATGCAAAACGAGTCAGTGTAACGAATAAAGCTGAGTAATAACAATCACTATTATTGCCGTCTCTTTTTTGAATATAATTTTATTCAATCACTGTATATGATTTACGCGATAAGGGCATTCCTATTTATACCACTTCAACGGAACATTCTGAAATACTAAATAAAATGATTGGTTCCGTAGGAATCGTCGAAAGTACCTTAAGAAAGAGACCCATAGTGGTCACAACATGTCGCTAGTGAGTTTCATCAATTGATCTCTGAATACTACAGAAAAAACTAGTGAATAAAAGCGTTATCACCCTATTCAGTTTGAAACCGTAAATTTACGGGCTTTGCCGTCCAAGGGTTAAATGAGAACTTTCATTCTAGCCGAAAACATGGTTAGAAATTTCCGAATAGTTTGATCTTAATTGATAGACAGCTTCGCCATCATTTAGTAGGATTCACATTTTAGAAACTGATGAATAATCTACTATTCATCGGTCTTTCCCTGAAGAGAGAACTCATGAGCCAACCGAGGAACCGAGGTACTCGTCAAGTTTCAAGGAAGGAAGAAGGTGCACGTATGTTACTCAAAATACATAATTAAAACAACTTTCTCGCTCTTTTGAAAGAGGCGGTATTACGCGGGACAAGTGCTTAGTCCCACATATCGTACCGTCTCGCCCTACTTGAGTTTTTCCTCTTCCGTCGCGCACTGTCACGAGACGGCACGATGAGATATGGTACGATATTGGTACCGTGCACCGTCGGTGTCTGCTATACACCACTCTAAAATAGCTTGATTTTGTTATCAAACGATTTTTCGACATATTCTACGCTCACTAGACTATGGATCAATGAAAACCAAGTGTAGCCCAATAACCATCGCTATCCACTCCTATTATTCGCTACCTATTCTCGACATCATCATTCATGCTCTACTCTTTCTCAGATCTCGCTTCCTGTAGTGCCTTGGGATCTCCTTTGTACATCTTCTACTCTCGATATTCTGGATACTTCTCATTTTTTAGCTGCAAATAGATTGATTCGTCTGCATTATCTTTCAATCTCATATCGATCAATCCTCGATGGTCATCTTCTTTCTTTACTCAAAATCGACTTTTCTCTCTTCTCTAGTGTTGTCTAAATCAGAGACGAGCACAGAACAGGACCGTCCTGCCCTGTGCTCGTCTCTGATGGTGATTCACGTTTTGATTTTGGCTTTGTTTTCCTTGAAGTGAATTAACTAAAAGCTGTTGTCTTCATTCTTTTTGTTGTTGATACTTTCAAACTGTATTGAAAATAAGTGTTCTATTTGAATTGGATATGAAAACAAACTCGTTGTGATTTGAATGTTATAAGAGAAGTATTCTGTTACTTCTGGTAAAGAAGGTCAAGTCTTTCTGTCCTTCAGGATTTTAATTCTCCAACATTCATTTGTCTTTCTTCTATGTCTTATACTCAATCAATTTTATAAATATTTTCTACTAAATGATGTGACATTGTTTACATTGACAATCTTTCAGTGTAAAGATTGTCCCTGTCCTGTGTCCTGTCGTGGTACAGGACAGGGCGAAGAAGCAAATCTTGTCCTGCCCTGCCGTGCGGCAGGACGGAGCAGAACAGGACACAGGTCAGGGCAGAACGAAAAAACATGTCCTGTGCTCGTCTATGCTCTAAATTCAACACTCGATAGAAACCATCAAGCGAAATGTTAACTCAAAATTAAAATCAAATTTTCACCCACAACATAAAATCATTTTCATAAGATCAACTCGCTCAAATTGTTTTCAACCATCTTCTCCAAAGCTCAACTTTTTTTATTCATCTAAGATCAAACCCATAATGCGACTAGATCGAAGTTATTCCTCAGATCTTGACAAAAAATATTCCCGTCAAATAATTCTGCGACAAAGCAAAATTGCATGCTTTTATTATTCATCGTTCGCGTTGGTAGTGCTTCCAACTATGTCTCTTATATAAACAAAACATAAGTAACCATCTTTCCTTCAATGGAATCTGCTGCATCATGATTATATTTCGTCAAGATTTAAAGTGAGCTATACTCCACCTTTCTCTTGCAATCTCCTTCTAAAAGTGACAGTGACTTCAAGAGCTTTTTTCACTCGCCGGACTGTTAATTGCGTATCTGCGCATTTTTGAAGGACGTCCATCGTTGTGGGTTGCTAATAAGACTGAATAAACATTGCGTGATGTTTACATTCCTTGCTCCGTGCAGCACATATTCAAATGATATGGAAAAAATGAGAAAGAAACCTTCGCAACGTCGCGAACGAAACAACATGGCAGCAGTCGACATTCATCGATGTGCCTATTGTAGAAACAATTTTGCATAGTAGTTAGTCGGTCAGAGATTGGTCAGTGAAAGAGTATTCAGAGTAAATGACGATAATCGTTCACTGATTTTTGGACATCTAGATGTCTTCCAGTAGCAGCTAAACAAAGGCCTTGCTCTGTGATGTTCCTCCACAGGAATAATCAAGTTTCGCCTCACCTGTCGTCATCATCCAACCTTTTGCAGAACGATGCCCGTACAGTCATGAACTTTAATGATCGCGCATTTGTTCATGCAGCTGTTCAGTTTTGAATACAGCCAAAACTGACAGTATTCGTGCCGCGCTTGGACGACGTGTGAAGAGGAATCGCGTCATGACTCCGAGTTCTTATGTTTCAGTGCGATCAGTGTCAGTGTGTCGGTGTTGTCAGTGGGATCAGTGTCGGTGTCACCAGTGATCAGTAAACTGACACCGATCCATCCCTATTCTGGATACAATTGTGGTCTAGAACAACTTTTCAACATGCCTTTATGACTGATGCAGGCCGAACGAGAGGATACTAACCAGTTCGAAAAGTTATCTACATTCCACTTGTTCATTTTCACTAACAATTGTTTCACGGCTCTCATCTTCCAGTCGACCATAGAAGTAAATCAAAGAGAAAACGAGAACATCATGTACCACGAATTACTGTCTCACAGCCCGTTCTCATCGACTACAATGTCATTTTACTCCCTTTCTCTCTTTTAGATCGAAGTTTCCTTCTGACGTATACACAGTGGGCATTTTTCTATAGAGCAGGCTGACATATGCTGTAGGAGTGGTATGAAAGCCTATAAACACGTTCTTCTATAGGTTTTCGAATATGCTCTTTCTAATGATAAGATTTTCAGTACTCAAAAGTAATTCCTTGTGGGTTTTCTGGAGACCGGATCTCTGGAAAATCCATAAAAAATATTTTTGCATTTCGAGAACCTCACTATTCAAAAGATCATATTCGAAAACCTACCGCGCCCTTGAAAAATACCCTTGAAAAATACCGCGCAGTGAAATTTTTCTCACTTGTTGGCAATCTACACTTTTGGGACGGCGAAATGGTCCTATTAGACTTATTAATTCAGTATCTTTTGGAGAAGAACATATCACCGAAGGCAGCCGCTTTTCGGAGCGCAACAATACGTTTGATCGGAAAGTTTTAGAATTCAGTGAAATGGGAACTCGATTTTTCAAGTATTAATAGCAAAAAAATTTCCTTTATTTGATTCTCAGCCGCCGAAGGCGCCTACACGCTCACTTTTCTGTTTGAAAGTTGAACATTGATTTAAACGAATATAATACTTTCTCTTTCTCAATGGCACTTCAAAGAAATGAAAACATATATTATTTTGGAAACCGAAACGATTACACGATTAATCAAGCTGAAGAATATTTGAAAAAACCTTATTGCGAAGCGAACATTTTTCAAAACTTGCAAGAAAAGTGTGCCTGAAACAACAGTACTTTGAGAAACATTCCTCGAGCAGTCGATACTTCTTGATTATATCACGACAAGAGGCAAAGCATCAAAATCTCACCAATAAAGTTTTCGAACATGTGTGTTCATCGAAATGTTTCGACAGTGGACAGTTATCACTATCTCAAATAATCCGTGGGCCATAACTTTTAGAACTGTGGATAATTGTCCAATGGCCCATGGCTGCCTACGCCACTGGAACTGATATAAGAAACAAAGACAAAGACCATCACAATTAAAATAATCGATGCAATCGTTAAATAAACGCACCGCTCCGAGGAACGTCCAGCTTTCCAAAAAAGTCAATTCCGAAAATTTTCAGTTTTCAATCTAAAACGACAAGAGATTCGAAACGAGGCTACTAAAATAACTGGAATTTCTATCTTATCAATATATATATATAAATTTTGACATAAAAGAGGACAAGCGACCCCTACGACCAAACAACTCAGAAGTTTACGCAGGGTTGGATAATTTTCGAAACCCATGAAAAAAAGTTGTCAACAAAGAACGGTGAAGAACGCGTCCTGGAGACGCTTTTAGCATTCTTTTAGAACGTGTTGTTCCCTCGAAAGAATGCGTTTTTTTTTGGAGAAAAAAATGCGTTCCTCTTCACCAGGAACATGTTCGAAAAAAATAGTTCTTAGGCAACAAAAACGCGTTCTTTTCGAACCTGTTCCGAATTGAGAAGAACGCGTACGAAAGAAACCCGTTCTAGAACTATTAGAACGCGTTCCAAAAGAACGCTAAAAGGGTCCCTGGGTCCTCCAAGGCTGTTAGAAGGCGTCCTAAAGAACGGTATGTTGGAGTTTTTGATTTCCTGACATGTTCTAAACTGCTTCCTCGAACAAGCTCCAACGTATATACAATTGCTGGGGGGTTAATTATCGATGTCCAAATCGAACAGTTAATGATGATTGGTGCCTTCCTCAACAGAGCCCATTAAACTGTTTTGAGTTGAAAGATTTTCTATGTTTCGATGGAAGATGTATCAGACGTGATCGCTACAACGGAGATTTCGAATGTCTCTTCGGTGAAGATGAATACATGTGCGATTATGAAAGTTCATTCTCAGGGGTACTCATTCCCTATCGTGAAAGAAAAGAATCTTTGGTAAGAAAAAACAAGCATTTGATTCAATTACACGAACGACCCTCTTCTTCCTTGCCCTCTGCTTGACTGTAGCTATTAGGTTAACTTTTTTCGTCGGCTGCCGCAATTAGAGAATGTGTCTCTAGTAGCGACAGTCGACATAGCTTTTTGTATACCGCTGATTACTCGCTCATCTTCAGAAAAAAGGAGAAAAAAATAACGCACTGGTGCATGACAAGACAAGTTCTTTTTAAAATTTCTTCTCAGTTCTTAACACTATTCCCATCCTCAATCTTTTTCTTCTTAGTCTTTCGTTCTTGCACAAATTTGCGTACACCGATGAGTAAAACACTCGATATAACCAGTGCACTCCCAATTAAAACCCATAAATTTGACTTATTCTTTGTAAATAAATTCTGTAGAAGAATAGCATAGATAATATCTGATGCTTGGACAATTGTAACAACAGATGGTGGTTCACGTTTTACAGCACGATTTCCACAGATTACTCCAAGTGTTTGTAGTAGACTAGTTAATGTAGCTAACCAATATTTCCACTGAAAGATTGTCAATGTAAACAATGTCACATCATTTAGTAGAAAATATTTATAAAATTGATTGAGTATAAGACATAGAAGAAAGACAAACGAATGTTGGAGAATTAAAATACTCGGTTTAAGTTTTATAGTTATCAATTGTTTAAAGATTAGAAGATTGAATGCAGATAGAAGACCTGTCGCTAGCGAAAGAGAGATGCCAATCATTCGACTGTTAAACGAATATGTGTTCGCTATGTCCGTCCCATTTAATGTTGCTTCTGTTATATTTAGAGGAGTCTTCGCTATATTCTTCTGTTTAAAGAGAAATGTTGGTTGAGCGACGAATACGACGCCGATAAGAGTAAAGCAAACAGATAAGAGAATCATCACTGTCGGTTTCTCTTTATAGATGAGCATACCAAGGGCAACCGTCCATAATAAACGTGTAAAGTTGAGTGTTGTCAAATCAGGCAGAGGAATGTAACGAACACTAATACAATATCCGAGAAAGATGAAACCATTTAAAATACATAAGACAAACTGTAACCATTTTTCTTTTGATGAGCCTACCCATATTGGATAGTGATGGTAAATGACGAAGACTGCAAACAAAGAAATCTGTACGATTAAACGTGTGATAAGTGCATCGAGTAGATCAATTTCCAATTCTTTTATAATGAATGTAGGTGTGACGAAGAGAACGCATGCTAGAAGACCGTATAGAATGCCAGACAGAGGAAACGGTTTCGACGCAGCTGCCATTTCACCATCACCGACTTCTTCTTCTGCTACTAACAGAATCGGCTCTATTACTACGAGTATAGATGAACTACGTCGACTCTTTACAACATTGCCACCGTTAATAGCAGATGAAGGCACTAACAGATGCTGTTGATTATTACTCTCCTGTTCTGTTAGATCCATGTTGCTTTTTTCTCTTTGATGCGCAGATTTTTCAAAGAAATGAATTATATGATCCTTAATCAAATGAAATTTTATAGTGCAGAACAAAAAGAGAAAAGTGTATATTCTTCTCTTGTGTGTTACTACCTATTCGAAAGAGTGGCATAAAGCAATAAAGATATCAGTTCGAATGAGAAAATAAGTGATATTGAAAACAAAAAAAAAGTAAAAATTCGACCTTGATGACAAACACATCGAAGAACCTCTACCTCGAGGAAGATTCAACAAATATGTTAGTGATTGGATGAATTCTTTCATAGATGAACGACGGAAATGCGACCTTGATCGACTATCGGCTCTGCTCACTAAATAACACTAAGAATGAACTGAAACTGCCACGCGAAAGAGATTGGAGATCGGAACCTGTTGTCTAACGGGTGTTCCAGAATAAATCGGTCACTTAGTATTTTGCTTGTATCTCAATTAGATTTTATCCCACATGCTTATTATTTTTTTAAAAGATGCGCCGTAAAATTCTCTGCAAGATGGTATTTTTTATTCAACGTAAATAATCTCCATCATTTTGCAAAACACGATACATTCGTTTACTAAAATCTTCTACACTTTGCACAACAACTTCCGCTCTAATTTTTTTCACTGCTCGTTTTAATTCGTCAATTAACGTTAGTTTTGTTTTGACTTTACTCCAATTGATTGCCTGAACGAATTCATTCCGAACGAATTAAACAATAATCTAAAGGATTGAAATTCGGACTGTTAGCAGGCCAACGCTCGCGTGGAATAAATGATGGTAAATTATCGCGACACCATTGATGAGTTTCACTATCGTTATGGGCCGGTGCATTGTCCTGTTGAAATATCCAATCATTACCCATCATCTCGTCACCACATTTCTTGGCCACAGGAAGAACTCGTTCGATATATTTTACATGATCAACCGAACCTTCATCCAAGATCA
Source organism: Didymodactylos carnosus (assembly GCA_905250885.1). Lineage (NCBI taxonomy): Eukaryota > Metazoa > Rotifera > Eurotatoria > Philodinida > Philodinidae > Didymodactylos > Didymodactylos carnosus. Next base: position 7,840 of record CAJNOQ010004289.1, on the reverse strand, counting down.
CCAATGTTGTCATACCTTTTGAGCATGCTCCGAGCCAAACCATTACTTTTGTTGGAAACTGATTTTTTTTCTTCACACCATCTCGTTTATCAGCCTCTGTATGATTTATGGCCCATATTCGATCAGTTTGCGAATTATAAACACCATCGACATCGAAATACTTTTCGTCTGAAAACAATATTTTTCTCGTGTCCTCTTTTCTGAACGTCCGTTGAATCCATGTAGCAAATTTTCTCCTGTTGACTTTCTGCTGATCTGTCATGGCTGGTTCTTTGACAATTTTGTAAGCATAACATCCGAGATCATCCGTTAATATTCGATGAGCACTGGTAGCTGATATGTTTAGTTCGCGCGCCAACTTCCGTACGGATACTCTCTTTTACGAATTAACCGTTGTTTGACTTTTCTTATAGTTATTTTTGAACGAGCGGTGCGTGGGGTCCTGGTGATTTTGATAAATCAATAGAGCCGGTTTCATTAATCATTTTTACCCATCTTTGAATTGTATCAAGTGATAAAGAGCCATTCAGATCACGAAAAAATTTTTCGCGGATGATCACCGGATTGATGTTTGCAAAGTACAATATTTCGAACGTCTTTACTTTTCATTTTGTCAAGGATTTATCTAGAATACATTTAAAGCAAATAAAATACCATTTTGTAGAGAATTTTACGGCGCATCTTTTTAAAAAAATAATAAGCGTGTGGGATAAAATCTAACTGAGATACAAGCAAAATACTAAATGACCGATTTATTCTGGAACACCCGTTAGTTTCGTACAAGCATATTTCAGGATCGAATAAAAGCACTCAATAAACATACCGTATGAAGAAGCTTTCCTTATCCTGACAGAATGTCGGACACTGAGTGTTGAAATATTTCATATGAGAGTTGAAATAGTTTGTCGATTCCGAAAACAGTGACGAACACTCGGAGAAGCTTTCTTGCTTTTTGCGACCACCAGAATTGTGGATGCTAATGTGCTTGAATGAGCAATGCTTTAGGATGAATGCCTGGAGTGTGAAAAGAAGGGAAGAAACAATTCGGTCTCTCTCTCCGCAACATATTTCAAGAACCATCATTTATTCAATCTTGAATATTTATTATTCTCTGGCTCATTGAACGTTTTAAGGGGACACCCACCCCTTTCCGGACCCAAAAATTTCCATTTTTCGTTTTCGATTTTACCCCTTCATTATATGGACCGAAGTGCCCTCTAAGTAGTAAACACATTCTGAGAATAAAAAGTCTACGTATAGACGTGAAAACGTACGAAAAAAACACGAAATTATGCGAAAAACCTGAAAAAGTTGATTTTGTTTTACATTTTTCTCAAAATGAAATTTTGAAGAAAAAATAGAAGTTTTCCCCCTTTTTCTCCCACGCACAAAGTCCGGTTGAGCTGAAACTTTTTCTATATCAACTTCAAACAATTCTAAGTGCCTTTTTTATAATAATAATAGGCACTCTAATTTGATCTAAGTTGCTACAGAAAAAGTTTCAGCGAGAACGGATGCTTATTGAAAGAATGGTGGGGGGAAAATTTCAGCTGATTTTTAGCACTTGGGTCCCCTATATCTCATAGACGGAAGCATTTGGGAAAGTCGAGTCTAGCACAGCTTTTACTCTACTATCTAAGATCTGTATACCCTGAAAATTTCAGAATTTTTCATAAATCCGTTCGCGATAAACCCCGAAAAGGGGGGTCCTCGTAAGAAATTTGTGTTCCTAAAATGTTTTAAACCTTGGTGATTGTTTAGGATTTGAACACATCTGCAAAGTCACCGTCTAGAAGTACTAAGTGTTCCTCGTTGTCTCCCTATCCATATACCGGTTTATCTGCTAGATGGTATCGAAACGACTCTAGTTAGACTTTCCTGGAAGAACGTAATTCTCTCGTCAATCAAACTAGAAGATGTACAACTTACGAACCACACTACACTTGCTGATCTTGGAATCATCTTTGAAATGCTCTGAAACATGTTTGAATCTTTCAAAACTTCAACTTCACCCATAGTGATAATGAAACGAACAACGCCCATGTAGAAATTTTTCAGTTAATTTCTGCGTTAAACTTTAAAATAACGCAGAAAAGAGCGACTTGCATACAAAATTTTGCAAAAAGGTCAACTAACGCAGAATTTTGTCGATAATTTTTTTGTTACTTTTCGCAAAATTTTGTTTTTGCAAAAAATATGACAAATTTATTGCGGATTTTTGCCAGAAACAACGTTTTGCAAAAATATTCAACCAAATATTTACAAAATTTTGTATTAGTCCAAAATTAGTAAAAGTTTTGCGTTTTTTCGCCAAATAAACCTAATATGTACTTGTATTTAACCCATGTCAAATTTTTTTCACGATTTCTGCAGAAAAGTGCGCTTTTTGGGTGGGTGAAATATGATGACTCATCGATGAGTCATCATATTTAGTGTATAACTTGAAAAAGCGGAATTTGTGCAGCCTTATATCTATATCAATGGTTGCTTTTCCACTATGGAGTCACTTAGAAAATTTTTTCTAAGTTGCTCCTCGTAGCTTGGAGGAGACTGGTGAAGGTGAGGGTGAGGGTGGGCTAGTCAGCGGGGTCTTATAGACCGCGAGGGTTGCTTATGGGCGGGTTCGAACGTTTTTGCAAAAAACGGGAGAAAATCCTGCATGCGTTGTAACGCAAACAGTTCACTCTTGCAGAATTACGCAAAATTTTTTTTACACAAAATATTGTATTTATTTTGCTCGTGTAACCATATTTTGCATTACTTCACTTAAGTTTTTGCATGCGTTTTTCTGCGTAAAATTTGAAAAAGTTTTTTGGTTTTGGCGACATGGGCGGACGTCGGATGCCCTTTTTTGGTCAGTATGTGACGCGAGGAAGTGCATTCTTGAATGCATGGCTTGGAAAATGTAGAAGAAGGAGATGATCGCCGCGCTTTACGGGGTCTGTGCTTTCCTCGACAAAGTTTCGAGAGAGATATAGAAGGATCCATATAGTTCAGGGTAGGAACAATTAGGATTAACAGTTTTGTAACAAAATGTAGGATACCTCCTGATGTGAACGGTGATCATCGGGTAGGATTCAAAGATACTGCTGAGGACTGATTTGAATCACAGTTAGAAACTCATATTAGAACCACCTCTTGCAGTTTTTCACGGTGATGACAATAAGTATTTTCTGAAAGGACCAGCTATATCAATGATCGAAACGAGCCTTAGAAAATTCAGACACACGAAATTCATTTCTCAAACATAATATACTCTACTTGATAGTGGTAAGCAAAGTTATCGAATGAATTTTCTCTATAACAACGATCGATAGATATATGCTAATATCTTCGGTGACTTGGACGTGATGAACATTCCATAATCGTCAGATTCCGGAGCGATACCGAGTAAAAATATGAACTTTCAGTTTCACGTGCATACAAAAGAGAATAATGTTCATACTGATAAGGATTCCATCAAGGCTCACCCATCGGGTTAAAAACCGGAAAATCATCGATTATAATGCGTGAAATACGTCGATGAATAATACAACATCATCGATGAAATTAATCATCGATGGAAATCGATTATCTCGAAAAACATCGGTGTTCATCAATTTTTTACGAAATCATTGATGTTCATCGATGCCGATGAATAATGCAACATCATCGATGAAATCTCAAACTGATTTTCATCGATGACAGAATGTACGTCTGCTGACGGACAGAGTGTGATTTTATGACAGAAAATGATTGGAGAGCACTTGGACAGAGAATCAAGTTAGTTTTCTGAGCTTACATTTGTTCAAACTGTCCGGTATCTTGGAGTGTTCTCGAGATTTTCGCACTTGACAGTCAAACGAACTCGTAATCAGAAAAGTTAGCGTGATTTTCTGTCAAAGTGCCATCCGGTCATTTGCTGTTATAAAATCACACCTTGTTCCGTCAGCGGGCGTACCATAGGCGTTGCCAACAGTCTTGAACGAGAAATCGGATGCAAACAAGAAGCAAATGACGACGAAGCATAGGGAAACGAGAAGTTGTACGAAAGAGTAGAGCAGCATTTGAGAAGAATTGCACGTGAAGACGACAAATTTGAAATTTCTCCATAGACATTTCAAGCGAGGCGTAAAAATTCATGCAGGCGATAAGGACCGTTTCAGAAACGGGTTATTATACGGTTTTGCAGTGTCAAAATTACTGTTTTTGATATGCCCTAAGTACAAATGATTTCTAATAAAAATCAAGCGCCTGCGATGAGATTTTAATTGATTATGGTGCGGTTCAAATCGATTATAATAGAATGAAAAATTAAACGGTTGAAAACGATGTACAATCAATTACTCTACTCGTTTTCAATCAAATTTAATCTATCTTAGGCGATAAAAAGTCTTGTAAAACCCAAAGAATTGTTTCTATATGAGTATTTATCACTCCGGCGGTGCTGATAGACTTCTCAACAAATCGTACGACAGTAAGAAATACTGACGAGCCTCTATCTCGTTCTTCGACACAAAAGTCTGTGAGTCAGTCCTTTCTAGTCGTAACCAAACTCCGTCGAGAAATGCATTGAAATATTCTATTCGTCCAAATCTGCTACTACTTTCCTTCTTTTTCTCACTCTCTGCAAAAATTTCTAAATATATATAATGTAGACTATATCGATTCTGTTTTGAATGACACAAAATAAAGGTCATTTGAATTATTATTCTCACACCAAAATGAAAGCATGCATACTTTATCAATGAAACTGAATAATTTCTTAGCACCGATGAATATGTATAGAAACCGATACAAATCATCAATGACATTCGTATTTCCAAAAACTCGATGGACAACAGTGATCATTGATGTCTTTGGAGCGCTGATGAACATCAGTGAAAAGTAGACTTGAATCATTGATGAACATTGATGTCTCTGAAACATCAGTAAACATCAGTGAAAAGTAGTCTTTACTCAAGAAAACCGTTAAAAATAGGGCAAAACGACATATTTTCTTGCATTTTCTCTACATTCTGCCACCTAAGGTAGTCGTTATTCCTCAACTAACTTATTCTTTTGACAAAATACAAGGAGTTGTTCCATTCACGACTTCCTCGTTCACACTCGAAAGAATATTTTTGGAACTAGGAACAGCACGAGAAAGCCTCTCTCGCTATAACACTTACATAAAAAAAAGAAAAACAAGACGTTGACGGCACGTTCACTCAGAAATCAAGTACCGAGCTCCTTGTGAGCGATCTAATGTCACCCGAAAATGCTAGAACAATGCAGATGTACCCTACTTTTATTCTTCTGAAAGCACAAAATGCAAATAAGTCATTTTCGAGAGACCGAGCCACAACCTAACTTCGCATGCTAAACCACTCACAGACGTTCCTCTTATTTAGAAAATAACTAGGCCAAATTTAATTCTCTTCCGTGTTAAATATTTTTCAGATGGTCTTCGGTTGAACCAGTATATCAAAAAAAATCTGTAATGTCTTCCACGAAAGTGGTATTTTTCCTATGGATTCACCCAGATCTTACTTATATTTAGACGCTCAAAAGGGTGCATTCTGAAAGACCTTCCTTGTTGAGTTAATATTGCTTTACAGGATTTCCGACGTATGACCAGGCATTTACGCAGAAATCGATACCAATATTTGGGCCTGAGTTTTTAAGGTGAAATATATCTCAGGGCTCTTAGATGTTTCTGAGAATAAAAATGAAAACAGAGGTTTTCTCGGCATCATTTAGTAGCAAGAACTGCTCGCATTTAATAGAATTATAGGTATTGATCTTTCTTGTCGACACATTAGCTGTAGAAGAAAGCACAGACCATGGAATCCAGTGACGAAAGCGTAAAAGTTAATGAGCTCAGTGCCAAACTGCATAGAAAGTTGCACTGAACCTATGATTTGGAGAGGGATGACGCCGTCGGCGAGCACAAAGGAACGAGATGTTTCGTCGACGTAGCAGAAGTTAGAGGTGCGTTGAAGGGCTTTCATACTGATACAAGTGACAGAAGTGACAGAGAAATACCTTCAAACCTTTTCTTCTCCTCTTTCTCTTCTATAATCCAAAACAATATTTAAGAAAAATTGTTTAAACAAAAACAGGTAAAAGCTAGAGACTATGTACGACTACAGAAGGTCACAGTAGCTCTTCATCTACATTCTTGGATGAAAGTCATAAATACAATCAAATTTCACTTTGTACGCGCAGCTGATGTCTTGATTTGCTGCCACCACCATACTACCAGGTTTTGGAAGCGGCCACAAATTATTGCTCGCCAATCCAATCTGACATTCAGCTACCATAGACTATCCGGTAATTTCTCAGCTACAACTAACTGCAGTCAATTTTCTGTTATTCATGGAACCCGACTAGGGTTTGATGACAACTATGCAACTTTTATCCTGTTGACCAACCCGCGTGTCGTCGTTAAAGGTTTTACTTAATTTCTCAGCTAAAATTAATGAATAAATTTTGAATGAAACAAATTTATCGAAATATTTTTCTAATATTCAGATTTAGAGAAAATCGCGGTCAGTTCTTTTCTTTTATGAAAACACTGAAAATTTAGCACCAGAAACTTCTTGCGTAAAGCTCTAAGTGATTTATTTAAATTTTTACACTGTCCAGTAAAAATGACGCTCTTATCTTACGATTCGAGGACGAATCTCGGGGGGCAAGGGAGGTCCTTGTAACGGCTGTTTGCCTTACATATTCTATTTTCTGTCTCTTGAAAAGTTTCAGAAACTTCTTCTATGCGCTATATAGAGAGAGTGAAATCAGTTAATAATTGATTTTTATTATTATTTTGTTTCATAGTGACGCGAAATGTGGAGACACATTATCTTCGTGTCGACATTTCATTAAAAAAATAAGTTTTTCTTCTTCTTCGAAAACTCTAAACTAAAATTCTAAACTTCTTCTACTACTTCTTCTTCTCTCGTCTTAAGAGAAGAGGAATTTTCATCACCATCATCTCCAGTCTTCTTCTTTTATTATACAAAAGAAGAAGAAATTCTAACACTTTAAGTTCATAATTAATATAAACTTAAATCTCACATTTAATTTATCTTCAATATTCTTTTAAAATTATAAAATATAATTTAGTGTTTTCATTTGCATTATTATAATTTCGTTCTGCGCTCCTTCTCCATATCGATCGTCATCAGTTGAAGAGAAGCAGATTATCGATTATCATCAACAACTATTGTTTAGTATTATTATTATTATTATCATAAAAACATAAACTATCAATATTTTATCATTATTTTACGTTAGTTTTTCTGTAAAATATTTTATCGTAATAATAATTTGTTGTTGGTGTGTAAAACCGAACTGAAGGTTATTTTTGTTATAGCAAGTTATAGAGGGCTAACTTGCTACTACAGGGAGGAGTTATGCATAACTCTGCCATACTGGTCCGCAGTTCCTCCCATTGTCTTTCGGAGGTTCTCTTGATTCAGTCTGCTTCTCAGACTGCAATATTTTTTCGTTTATCACTTGTTCTCAGAATATAAAAAATACATATCGGCAACAAAAATTCACTTTGCACCAAATGATTCCTTAAATAACATAAGAAACACGAGCTAAGTTGATGATGAAATCAATAGATGCTTCCACTCTACTACGAATAGAAAGAAAGCAGAAAAGTACAACCCTTTTGTAGATTCGAACCTTCCAGACCGTCATACTTTTCTGCTTTCTCGTATTTTCTCCTTTTTTCATTTTTGAGAGTTAACCCTTTACACCCGAAGACACTTTTATTATAGCTGCCGATGAAATGACTACTGCATTGAAGCTTACAGTTCTTCGGTACATCCTTGTTATATCGAGACTTAAGTGGTGTTGCTTTGCCGCGTGG
>CAJNOQ010004288.1:0-17875 GCA_905250885.1 Didymodactylos carnosus | reverse complement strand
ATAAATTTTCATTCTCTTCTTGTTATTATGGATAGAAATAACACTAAATTTAAAATAACTAATTAACAATAATAAGCGTTTCTCACCATGATGGAAGGATTTATTAGACTTGAGTCTGGAACATGAAATGCTGGAAATTTAATTTCTTACAATTTTTCTACTGGTGTTGGGTCTCTAAAAGATGGTCTTCAGACTAAAAAGTGTTGTTTTGTGCTTTTTATCTTGAAGATCTAGTTGTACGAAGCTGAGCCCGGCAGATAAAATTTAGAAAACTAAATTTGCTACACATTCTGATCCAAACTCAAACTTGAGAAGTACTTTGTTCGTGGTGAGAAACTGAAAATTAAGTTTATAAAAGTGGTTTTCCGGAATTTTCACTGTGAAGGAGATGTTTTCCAAACTTGAGCCTAGAAGATGAAATTTAGCAAATTAAATTTCCTCAATTCTATCTGTTGGGCTCAGCTTTGTATAACTTGAGCTTCAAGGTGCAAGATGATAACTACGGTTTCTCCTCATTTAGAACAAGGTGATTTCTCACTAGTTGCATCTAGCTGGAAATCGCCTTACACTAGATGCATCCCTCGATTTTAACGATAGGATGGAATAGAATTGACTTAAATCGGTGTTCAAGCAGATGAATCGATCGATATATCCCACGATGCATCGCCCAATACATTATACGACGTATCGGTAGCTTTATCGGGCGATTTCACGCGTGTCTCATCTGCAGCCGATATACAACTAGATTCATCTTCCGATATATTGCCCGATGAATCGGTTTAAAATCTCTACTAGATACATAACTAGATACATCTAGAAAAGAAACGGCTGTATCTAGATGTATCGGCCGATAACCCGATTCAACTTTTTGTCTTTTTTTACGCATCTAGATGTATCGCGTTTTGTATCTAGTATATCTAGCTGCATCAGGCGATACTCGATACATTTTTCATGCTTGGGGCTGCATGTAATCGTCCTGCACTGGTAATATTTGTTGATTTTCTCTCTGCGTTTGATCGTAGGTGGTATCCTGCACTTATTGCCAATCTACAGGAGCTCGAAATGCTTCTGAATCTTTTAAAATGGATCTTTTCTTGGCTTCAGAGAAGAACTTTTTCAATACGTCATGGTGAAGCTGTGTCAAGGATAATTGGCATGTTTGTAGGAACTCCTCAAGGATCTATTTTAGCAGCAACTCTTTTTCGATTACATATTCTCATTGATCATTTTTATGGTTTTTTGGTATTAGAATTCCAGTATAAGCATTACAGAAAAGACGGGCGTAAAAATCTGTAGGTATTCAGCACAAAAGTTTGTCCCTAATATCAAAGCTATTACTTGAAAAAACTTGATGAACTCGCCGGTTTTTACCGGTCTGAAAATATTTTTAGACAGGCCGGTGCGTGACCAGACCGGTCTAAAATTTAAACCGGCCGTACCGGATCGGTCCAATATTTCCAGACCGGTTACAACTCTGACTCATCCTTCCCTTTCATTATAGGTAAGAAAATGTTCTTAAGTGTCTGATGTTTTTTTAAAGGAAAAATGAAAGTTAACTAACGGTAGAAATTTGTGAAGCGTTTTCGTTATCTCTGAAGCAAATACTACGGATTCTTGACCATAGTACGGTATGGTAAAGAAAATCTTTTTCTTTAATTGTTGATGTCCTTGCTAACTACTACAAAAATCATTTTAGAGAACCGGAAATAAACATTAATAACGAAAATCAACTAAAATGTAGGCTCATTTATGAACAAATGAAATATATTCCTAATATTCCTCTGGAGGAGATAAATATGGATGAGGTTCTGCTGTAGTGGAATAAATTTAAGCCGAAAAAATCAATAGATAGCTTAAATACACCTGCTTTTCTTATACAGCAATTGCCAGTTGAATATATGGGAATAATAACAATTTTGTTCAATAGATGTGCAAGAAAAGGAAAATTTTTTGAAAGAAGCAAGCATGCAAAAGTGAGATGCTTGTCTAAAGATGGGCCGTATCCGGAGGAGAATAGACTTCGTCCGATTTTAGGTAAATGATTTGAACGAATAATTCATCAGAGACTATTAAAATAGTGCAAAGAAAATAATATATACGTTGACGAGCAATCTGGTTTCACTCCGGAAAGACGCGTTCAAACTCGGATATTATCGATATGCGAAGAACTTAGGCTAACTGTTGTCCCAAGCATGAATTCATAAGCGAAAAAATCTAGATACACTTACTGGGGTATTGCCCGATACTCCAGCAAAAGTATCTAGATAAAAGAGTAAAAAATATCGAGTTATCTAGATGCATCGGGTTTTACTCAATTACACGATGCAATATCCGATGCATCTAGTAAGAAATTATGGTTGATAGAAAACAATAAGAACTAGGTACATCTAGCGATTAAGCGTACGGTTCGTCTAGCTGTTTAGAAAAAAGAATCGCTAGATATAAAAAGCGTTATAATTACTTGTAAATCGAGGTGAAAAAAGGGAAGAAAGAAACACAGCTCGTGTAGAGATTCGAACTCTGTACCTAGAGATCAGTAGTCTTCTATCTATGCCATTGTACCACACAAGCTTACAGCAATAGATATAAATTTTCATTCTCTTCTTGTTATTATGGATAGAAATAACACTAAATTTAAAATAACTAATTAACAATAATAAGCGTTTCTCACCATGATGGAAGCATTTATTAGACTTGAGTCTGGAACATGAAATGCTGGAAATTTAATTTCTTAAAATTTTTCTACTGGTGTTAGGTCTCTAAAAGTTGATCTTCAGGCTAAAAAATGGTGTTTTGTGCTTTTTATCTTGAAGATTTAGTTGTACAAAGCTGAGGCTGGCAGATTAAATTTAGAAAACTAAATTTGTTATACATTCTGTTCCAAACTCAAACTTGAGAAGTACTTTGTTCGTGGTGAAAACTGAAAATTAGCTTTAAAAAAGTAGTTTTCCCGAATTTTCACTGTAAAGGAGATGTTTTCCAAACTTGAGCCTAGAAGATGAAATTTAGCAAATTAAATTTTCTCAATTCTATCTGTTAGGCTCAGCTTTGCACAACTTGAGCTTCGCGGTGCAAAATGGAACTACTGTTTCTCCTCATTTAGAACAAGGTGATTTCTCACTAGTTGCATCTAGCTGGAAATCGCCTTACGCTAGATGCATCCCTCGGTTTTAACGATAGGATGGAATGGAATTGACTTAAACCGGTGTTCAAGCAGATGAATCGATCCATATATCCCACGATGCATCGCCCAACGCAGGCTTAAGCCTGCGTTACACTCTCCCGAAATGTTGCGGTGAATGTGTAACAATATCATGCTAAAAGTGTAACAATGTTACGGTAAAAACCGGATATCATGGTTTTACCGTAACATTGTCACACTTTTAGCATGACATTGTTACATATGTAGTATGACACAAAATAAAACGTGACATCACTACACTTTTACTGTGTCAACAAAGTTATACCTTATCCACGACGCTGCCACACTTTTATCTTCGCATGATCTCCAGCATGACATTTCTACACTTTTGGCGTGGTAGCGTCATCCTTTTAATTTAACCGTTGCAAAGCATCTTTGTTTTATTATGATTCATCTCTGCCTGGTGCTGGTTAATCTAATGCTATGTTATTTACAGTTTATGTTGTGGTTCTATGTCGACAGACATGATGAGTTTTTGCAGGGATTTTTATTTTTTATTTTCTGTATGGTCATTTTTTTCTGCGAAATGTGAATGCAATGATCCAATGAACTACACGTTGTAGAAAAGTTCTGAAAACGCGAGTGTTTTCTAGACACTGAAGACTGATCATTGACTGCTCGTTTATTTCAAACTGATTTGGTATCAGTGCCATAAGGCCCAAAAGTGGAAGAAAAAAGTGTAAAAGACTTAAAAATTTTTCAAATATTTTTTTGTCCGGCGCCAATTAGTAAAAAGGAAAGAAAAAACCTTCTCTTTTAATTCATTTTTCTGTTTAATTCAGTTCTATCTTTTCAGCTGCTAAATAAGAAACTAACATCGAAAGCGGCGTACTGAAAATCTGCTCGCTGTGGAACTGCTTTTGGCAGCTTCCAGCAGAGACAGAATCTGTCGACATCGCAGCCTTTGCGCAGCACAATTGCAATCTAGTTTCTTGTGTCTTACTGCGCGCGTTTTTTTTTCAGGTTTATTAATGGAAGAACTTGTAAGATCTTTTTCTTCCTTTGCTGTTATTATTGTTTTATAACTTGTCATCTTTGTTTTAAAAAACAACAGAAAATTCATCATTGTGTTCTTTATTTTTGGATGTTATACTTACGCTATCAATCTAGAAATTAATGAATGCGTAGACGTCTGTCATAGGAAAAATATACTGATAGCTAGGGATGTGATCCTGATTGACTCTGCGTTAAGTACGTCTGACACCGTGTATCTTCATGACTAACTTACTCTAAGGGAAAACGTCTGACACCGTCTAAGTTTTACCCAAACAATAGAAGATAGATGTCACAGTTCAAGTGTTATTTTTGGTATCCCGAGTATGACATTGTCACGGTAAAAGTGTATCACCATCGTCTTATTGGCGATTGTATTCTGGACGATAATGACACACTTTTACCGTGACTTTTTGATAGTTTTTCCGTTATTTTTTCTACAGTGTCCACACACTACAAAAGTTAAGTGAGCTAAAACGAAGCTGATTGGTCAAAAAGTTAACTCTGAGTTATGTGATGTTTCGGACATCATTTAGCTTTAACTCTCCAATCATAAATGATCTCAGTAACCAACAATATGCTTCGATTAGACAAGAGAGGTAGTGCCAGTTCTGTAGGGAAACAAACATCTGACTCACTGTCCCGCAAAAGCACGGCAAAAGTATGCAAATAGCACAGGAAAAGCGTGCCATTGGAAGTCCAAACTTCAATCTCCAATACGGGAGAAATATCACACTTTTCCCGTGCTTTTGGCACGTTCGGGTAGCAAAAACAGGCGCTTTAAGTGTGCTTTTTGTTTGTGATTGGCTTCCACGTTTTACCAAAAAGTGTTCTACGGACACACTTTAGGACCAATGGCAAACTTAAACCGTATCAACAGTACACTAAAAGTACAATAAATTGCAAAAGAATCTCATTCAATAACTATCTATTCAAAATAAATTTGAGCATGATAAGATGCAGATAAGTCAAACTTCAAGTGAAATTTTTTTACGTTTTTTATACACCATTCGATAGAGAATTTCAAGCTGATCGCGAATATGCCTGTCTCGGATTTTTTTGACACTGTTTTCTCGTTGAAATTTTAAAATAACTCGAAGAGTGTCCAGCGGAACGTGTCGTTTCCAGTTTGATACGTGATTTGAGACTGAAAACTTGCTGAACAGCACACTGACGGTATTGTCGTTCCAGTTAACCACTGCTAGATCAGGCTTCCTATCGTTGTTGAAATCAGCAGATATCGCAGATGATGGGTTTCTTCCAGTGGGGTTCATGATTGGAGGCTGAAAGCTTCCCTCTCCATTGCCAAGCAGCACACCGACAGTGTTATCGTCCGTGTTGGCCACTACCAGGTCCAGCTGGTTATCGTTGTTGAAATCACCAGTTATCACACATTGCGGACCTTTTCCAATCCGATACATGATTTGAGACTTATAGCTTCCACCTCCATTAGCAAATAGTACGCTGACAGTCTTGTCGAAATTGTTGACCACTACCACATCTGGTTTACTATCATTGTTGAAGCTGCCTAATGTTATCGAAATTGAAAACCTTCCAGTATGATAGTTCGTTGCAGATGCATAAGGATTAGTGCACACATATTCTGAAGGAAGAGAATATTGAACAATGGATTAGGAAGGCTAACTTGGTTTTTTTTCAATAGCCAATATTTATACTCGGATTATTATGTCTCTGGTGAATAAACAATACGCTGACACAGCTGATTCTATCGCGTAATTGGAAAATGCTGTCTAAGGCTACCGTACTCAAAATGCCTCCTCCGGTGGATACAAACTCGAAACTGGAGCTTTTTAGAGAGCAGTGTGCCCAACGTTTTAATGCAGTAGAAATGTGATAATTTACATGAACAATAGAATACTTTTTAGTTCGTACGTTTCAACAAAACTTTACTATAGTCCTATCAACCAAAAGTAGAACTTGAATTTGATTATTTTTCAATTTTTTTTATTGTTTAGTTTTGAAGATGTGGGTATTAACTTGATTTTTACTTGTTTACTTTTCATTGCGAAACGGATGATTGCATCACTAATAGAGAGAGAACACCATATACTACTATATTGGAGCATGAAATCAATTAACTCTTTTCTTTTGTCATAAAAGAGTGAAGAACACGATAACAGCCCCGTGATGGGAAGAAATTAAAATAAGGTTCTGTTATTTTGTTGCTAAAAGAAAGACTATGCTTCGTAGTTTACAAAATATTTAACAGCGCAGGTTCAAAGTTAGTCATGAAGATACACGATTGATTTCAAAATAAGACAGAAAGAGTAGCAATAGATAACGCTCGAGTAAGTGCTTAGTATACACACATTTAAAGACTGACAGAAGTGACTTTTTACGTAACAAATTATATTTCCTAACACTTTCGAGTTTGCTCTACAACGTAATGTTAACGTTCATTTTGTAATCTAAAATAAATACTCGATGTGGGAAGCGTCGCGTTACGTGGACTAGCCGAAATATATTCAGCAATGGAGACAAAAACGTTCATGAATGTTAACTTCTATTTTGAAAAGTTTTAAATATAGTGGAAAATACAATTGATCTTATGTCACAAGATTAAGAAAAAAAGCACTTGCTGCAAGAAAGTCTATATAATTAGAGAATTATTCCATAGTCTCTTTCAAATTTGAAATCGTCTAATAGATCTTTCAGTTAACCACTCCATTCGTAATAACTCATGGAGCCGGGAAGAGTATAGGTTCGTTCTTGGTATGACGATTTCTGGCCATTTCCAACATCACTAATGAATGGTGTTCCGTTGTTAGGTGGAGCAAGGCCAAAAGGATCAGTCATCCAACCCTCAGAACCAAAACCTGGAGCTAGAAAATGCAAAACAAAACAAATAGTCAGTACTGTCGTGTTGCATTAGTCTCTGTCGCCATCAACATACGAGGATTTTGACTGTTCTGTTGTTGCTGACTCTGCGCATGCTGATAGAAAGATGACATTGATTTTCTGTAAGTTTAATGACAGATTGTGTTAATAAGTGGATTTTACTTGTTATGTAAATATTAGTGTATTTATAGACCTTTTTTTCTCGATTACTATCTGATATTGACGTCAAAGAAAAAGGTGATGACACATGCATCAGTATGACGTAGTATGACGTAGAAATATTACTTTCTCTTTCCATAATAAACAGTGTATTTTTCTTGCAATATATGAGAGGAAAAGTATCAAGGTATAAAAAAGTAGTCTTCTTACTCACGTGTTGCAGTGTTCACTAATACATGTGGTGGTAGTTCTCCCACTCTTTTTTCGTTTCTTCATGAAAATTAAAGTACTGTTTCTCTCTTTTACTTGCGTCAGTGATCACTCATGCATGGAGCTAGATAAAAAAAACAAATATTGATGGGCCGAAGGACGCAAGTAGCGAAACAGTTCCATCATGAATCATAAAAGTGAATAGAGATCATTTGTTTCGCTATTACAGGATACGTTCGTAGGAGGCAGCGATTGAACAGATCACGATATATATTACCCATAGTGGACACCCTTGAGGGTGAGGGTGAGGTTAAGAAAAACGGCCATGACCAGTTTCGACCTTGCTCAAGGGTCTTATCAAATGACTTAAACCAATCTGAATTTGAATGAGTCCAAATCAGCATAAAAATTTCATTATTATCAGACAAGAATAATAAAAACTTTAATTTACTAAAATATGGATATAGAAAATAAGAGATTGAAAGCAATCAAACGACGCGTTATCGTCCTTCCTTAAGGGACTCATCAGACATATTTACAATCTTATTTATTACAAAAATTTCAATACTCTCCAATAATTTGAAGAAGTAAAGAAATAAACGTAATAAATCTTTAATTCTATAACAAAAGTATAGGTATAGAAAATAAGAGACTGAAAGCAATCACTATCCTGAGAGTGTGAGACAAATTACGACGATACTAAAGTTCAGTATTTCATAGTTATTTTGATAATGAATTATTAAGTGATTTTTTCGAATATTAAAAATCGACAATTTTAAAGAAGAAATATCTAAAATTGAAAATACTAGAACATCCGTTCAAAAATAGATCCTCATTCAATAAACATAGAGACTGAGAAAAATTAGATTATTAGTAGATTTTTTTAGTTTTATTACAAATTTTCTTTATCTTTCGGTAACAATAGCGTTATTAATTGATTTTATTTTCATTGATGTATTGTTGAAAAGGAATGATTTATTTTATCTAGTGTATTGAATGTTAACACGCCTACTTTATTCTACTTAATAGTGATGTGTTAAATTGGGAGGCTACTGTTACTTACTTTCGACTTATGCAGATATTTTGGTTCTATTTAAATATTGTTTCATTATAAATATTTATTTATAGGGTTTTTATTACTTCGTTTTTATTGTTATCTGTAATAAGTTCAAGCCAATAATATAGTTTTAATAAAACGTAGAAGAATTTTAAATCAATTGTAAAATGTTTAGAAGTAAAATGATTTTCATTAGTTTTTATTGGAAAATTTAGTATAATCTTTTCTATTTTCACAGTTTCCAATGGTATCATCTGATGTTTGAATAAAAATTAATATGCTCTGTGTACTAAAGATGTTTGTGTCGTAGATCAGTATACTAAATATAGATCGATTGTGACCAATTTGTTTCAGTGTAAATGCATTTTTTATCAGATTAAGCTCTGCAAAATACATTTAGAAGTTAAATTTAATATTTAGAAGACACACAAAAGTGTTTATTTCTTTTTCTAGAAGTCAGAATTCATTATAACAGTATAAGTTTTCTTTCTCTTTCATTTATATTTAATACAAAATTATCAGCTTTAAGTTAGAAAAAAACTTCTCAACATACAGATAACGAGAGCATCTAATTTTTATCCGCACTCACCACTTTGAATTCTTTACGTTAAGGTTCCAGTGATTAGAACTCTAAGAAACATTTTATGCAAGACTTTTTACAAATAGGTTATGTTTCTTAATCAGTTATGGTAAAAACTAAAGTAGCGTTTTCAATACATTCAATTGCGTAACTTCTCAAAAGAGATACAAAGCTGTCCTAATTGACTTTGCAAGATCAAACAACATCAGAAGCGGGGCGGTGAAACTGAGTGTGAGTTTACGAAAAAAAGTATCTCTTTTGAGACGTAGCCATTCAATTGATTTTCTTTTACAATACCGTTATTTGTAATTGAAATTAAATTGATAGAATTTTAAAATTTATTATATAATGATTCAACTTCATTAAGAATAAACGTAATAATACCCACTAGAACAGTAAGAGAAAAATGTTTCTACATTATTGACCAAACATGAAGATTGAAGTATTAGTATTAATCAAATCAAAATTATATTTTATTTGCTACTTAAATTTGATCAACTATCATACATACATTGATTAAAAAAGAGCAGTTAAATCTAAAAAATTTTTTTCCTTAGCGTACTTTGTTTCTTCCGCAATGAAAAATTTATTTAAAACTTGAACAATATATATAATACAATTTATACGATAGCAACACTTCTACGAACTTCTAGACTTCAGGATTCCATAGAGTCCAGGAGTCTGCTGTTTCCCCCTTGATAAAGCCAGATCTTAGAGAATGTCCAATTTATCTGCTATTGAAATCAGAGTACTTATTTACTTACAGTTGTGTGTTTATTTTCTTGTCTCGATCAGCTCCAAGACGTGACCAGGAGAGTGATAAGAACAGGTCAAGAAAAGCTGTTTTTTCGGGAATGGGTAGACTGTACTCTCCTATCTAACTCAAAGAACGCAAGAGAATATATTTTCAATTGTTTTCCACATGAATATTAAATATCTATAGATAATTCTCTAGACCGATGTATGTAGTTTATGTAGTCCACGCTTTGTAGAAACTGTACGACAGACACGTGCGTGATTGAAGAGATGTTTTCATTATTCTCATTCTAAAACAGACATACAAAAAAGTGTTCATTATATACACGACACTTCTTATTTTCTTTACATGGAGTGCAAGCTATTTCTATAGTTGGACTTTTTACAGTTTATATCTGCATTTTTTGACTTTTTCAAAGTGCAGGTATATAAAAAAAGTAATTAATTCACACGAGAGTCTACAGTAGTTTCCGAGTAATTGACTAAGATTCAAGTCTTTCTATTCTTCCACTTATAGGTATGCAATGACTAACTGACTAAGGATTTTAAATCTTTTGAAAAAAAAAATTCTGCCTAAAGAAAAGAATATGGAACTGTCGTATAACAGAAAGAACATGTATGTATATATTCTTTTCTGTATTATACGTGACTTAATTGATTTGTATAATATCTAACTATTTTTGTATAAAAAACCGAAGACTTTTTTCTAAAAGTTTCTCTTCTGTCGTAAATTCATATTTAATGTCCTTTTTTTCTATATTCTTCGTTTAACTATAGATGCTGATTTCGTAATATCAAATAATACCGGTTGAATATACAAATCAATTAAGTCAAGTATAGTACAGAAAAGAATATATATATACATGTTCTTTCTGTTATACGATAGTTTCATACTCTTTTCTTCAAGCGGATTGAATAATACTGTTGTCAATTTTGTTTCCAATCTAGTTACCGATTAATGTATTCACTGGTGAATAAATCCGTCTAGTTTTCGAGAAAAATGCAAATTACTGTGTCAAAAACGTCAGAGCGTTACCTTTGGACAAGGCGTACAAACTGCCAGAAAAGCTGAGGAAGGGTATCATCAAATTTGTTAATTTTTTAATCCGGGAAGTTGCCAGAATAAACACTAATTTCATAGTAAAGGGAATCTTCTTTTTGATAAACCGATAAAATTTGTTCTTTTCTTCATTTCTTGCTTTATGCAGCTGCGTACTGTCTGATTTAAAGTGACTTTTGAAAATGGAAAATGTGATGAATTAGCGACCTTACCTTGGAGTTAACGTATAATTCAGACGAAAGGTTTTTTTCGTAGTCAGATCAACGAGTGTTCAAAAGACACGATGTTCATTCAACTTATGAGACGCGGACAAAAATAATAGAGTGTATAATCGTAATTGTTTTGCGACCTTGACCTCGACGATTTATGACTAGAAGATTCTGTTTTACTTTTTTTTACCAAACTGTAAACGCAATTTTCTTGATATTCCTAGCTGTTGGGTTATCTTGAAAGCTGATAAACCGGCTCGTAAAAGCGCTCTTGCATCCGCTTTCTGACTTACCAGGTTTGTATCCCATTGTGTACACGATGTTATTAAACGATGTTGTTGAATATAAATATGAGAATTGAGACTGAGTTGGACTGAATTGATCCCAATAATGTTGGTCACCCAATATATTGGAGCCAACAAAATTTGTGCACCCAATATATTGAGTTTTCACAATATTACTGGATATTGGGTCGCTTGAATTCGGCCTAGTTTTACTGTACAGATGCATGCCTTATATCCCGTTTCGTATCAAAGTATAACCCAGTTAGGCATGCACCGATTAATAATCGATATTGGGGCATTCAACAAAGTCGTTCCAAATCAGTTATAAAAAAGCACTTAGAGCTGCCGAAAAAAATTTAGGTTTTGATTTTTTCTTTTGGGTCAAAAACGGATCTTCTTTCCAAAAAATACCGTTTTGGTACATCTTGTAGACGGACAATTTGCACTTTGTTTTGCTTATAACTCGCGAACAACGCATCCGTTCTTGGAAAAACTTTCACATGAGATACAGCATAAAACGTTATAGGTGATGTTGTAATTTTCTCCGTCATTCGGAATAGATCAAGTTTTTCATCAACAGGAGAGGAAAAAGCTGAGTGTTAACATTTATTTAGAAAGTTTAATGACATATACAACTATAGATGAAAAACTTTGTAGACGAAGTCCATCAGGAGCTGGACGAGAGAGCTCGGAATCCTAATTTAATTATCATCAGTACTGCTCTGTGATAATTGCTCGAATTGTGCTTCAAATTCTTCAGATGTTTGAGTACAAAATTTTGAAATATCCGCCGCTTTTTGCTCACATTTAGTCACTAACTCGACTTTTTCGAGTCTATTTGCGTTTTCTCGATAGTATTGAGCCATATCACTTGCTAGACGAAGACACATGTCGTCTGCAGAACCATAAAATATTTCTCTTAACTTCAGATGTATCTGTTTCAGACTTGCACCCAATTGTACGTCACACGTCCACAAATAAATCCATTCAACTTGGCAATTATTTTCTAACAGTTCAAGAATTTCCAACCAACTTCTATCAAATAAGACAACGAAGAGCTTCTTGTGCGGATGAAGTAAGATAAAATTTTCCCATTCATGACGATTTGAGAGGATAACTAGCGATCCGTAAACTCTGAAAGTTTTAGAAGGTATTTCACCACAAAGAACCATAATAGCTTCTTCTGCCATTTCGATGCGTACTATCTAAAACAAAAAATTGATCCTAAATTTAGAGTACCTACTCCGCGCTAGAGTTGTTGCGACCGACGTATTCTTTAGGTCTTGTAGAGCACTCTTGCCAAAGATTGCCACGAGAGTCAAATGTTCAAATACTTTCGTCTGAAGGTTTTCTGTCAGTAAGTTCCATTAAGGATACTCTTCTCTTTTTCTTCTTGTTGGCAAAAGTCTGGTAGAGTTCAAAGCCTTACCAAAGATAAAACATCAAAAGAGAAAATGGATGTAATTTTTCCCTGAATTTCCTGATATAGTCTTCTATGAGTTTCTAAAAAATCCAGGTTGCATCTGAGTACAAACCTTATTCGATCACGCTCAACCTTTTACCACAAGCATCGCAGACAATAATGCAACCTTTTTGATTTTTATTTCTTCTTTCTCAGATATGAAAAAGACAGGATACGATGCGTGTCACACTGAAGAAAAGTGCTGTATAGGTCCTAAAGACTGGCACATCGAATGAGAGTATTGTTTGGCGTTAGTCACATCAAATAATTCACAAGTCAACGAGGACTTTTATGAAAATTAAGATCATAGTCTTTTAGCTGGTAAAACTCGATCAATATAGACGGACTAGTTCACTTTAGAGAATAACAGTTGTTACACCAAGATCATACTTTTTGAGATCACTTTCGTGAACCTCAAAAACAATTGAAATATCGGTGATCGAGCACGCTGAGTTTCATGACAACCTTTGTTTTCTGAAAAAGATTGAAGAACTTACAGACAACCTACCAGAATTTTGTTTGAAATCTGCAGATTTCGCCCAGTTTTACTGCGTACTAAAAAGGTCAAAAACACCTCAAAATCAATCCATATGACTTTGGAGCTTTAGAATATGACCACAATAGTACGTTATGGTGGCACAAAACAGAAAATAAGATGGAGTCGACCTCAATACCAAAAACATTTTCCAAAGCTCATTTTGAAACCCTCTATCAACGAAAGACTTTTAAACTTACTTTTTGTCAAAAGATGTGTCAGACAGCTGGGTTTCGGTTAATGCAGATCAGAAGTCTTTATCATGTCCTATTAAGTGTTATTCAGAAAATATCCATACTTTCCCCATTTTGACAGGAAAAACAGGATTAATTAATTATAAATTAATATCTAAACTTTTTCATTAAATATTTTATCGAACTTTAACCACATATCATTGGCTATTAAACTGCGCCAGAAGGGCGTTTCTACGATCAATTCTGATTGAGCTACAAGCTTCTAAAATGGGAACTAACAACTCAAATTTTCATTAACATTTAAACTTGATTGATTAACACCACGAATACTTATCAGTCTATGGAAAAAATTTAAGAACGTATCTCTTCAAACTGGCAAAATTTGCGGATATAATAGTGTTTGCCTACATTTTGGTATATTGAAAGTCTCGGCTTTTTGGTTGTTTTAATATTAGCTTTCTTCAATGACATCACTTCCCTGTTTTGTCATTGATTCATTGAGGATACATCAACATTATTAACTTTATTCTCGGGTACGAATCATCTTGTTTAATCACATATTAGCGTTGTCGTTTTACATAATTAGTCATTTAAACCGTAAAATAGTAAGAATATTGTCAAACTATTGAGTAATTACTTTTCTTTCGCATTCTTCAGCATCACATAGTAAATGATGATAATAGTGAATAACTACACACTGATGCTGGAAGTGAATAATAAAAGAAAAAGGTTGTTTTTTATTGCACAACAGATATTTTAAGTAAGTGAAGGGAGAAAACAGTATAAGTTTCGTCTTAAGCACAATATTCTGCTATTTTCTCTAAAGTACATATAGACCAAGTCAGTGAACTCCGCATGGTTCTCTGTTTGGATCCGATCCAACTTCTGTCAATGATTACAATGCAGTTTCTCGATCATTTTATAATTTTACTGATAAAAATGAGTTTAATCAATGTTTAAAGTTAATGAATGACACCATGATCGTGCTAGCCGCCACTCGTTTAATTCGAATAATAATAATAAAAATAACAGAAAATCTTGATCTGAAACAAAATACTCTTTCCTTTTACTAAACAAACTATTTAGTTTGTTCTGCGCCAATTTTGGCATGTCTACGTTGAAAGTCAGCTATTTGTGCTTTTTGAATGTTTTTTTTGAATGTTCAACTGTACGTCTTGCCTATTTAACATATTTTTTAAATCAACCACTTCTGATTGTAACTGGTTAATAAGAACGTATTGCTAAAGATTTGCTGCAGAAATTGCTAAAGCAGCTGTTGCTTCAGTGTAGAGATGTGAAATATAATAGGAGCATACTTTGTGTTTAACTTTGATAAATCCAAGTCTACCAAGTGTCTTGATTAAACTCCTTATCTAAACTCTAATTGACCTTGCCGTTACGCGTTTCGTTCTTTAGTTAGACGAACTCATCACATTGGCATTGAGCGAAGTAGCAACTGTCATATAAGGGAACGATGACTCGCTGTATACATTCACTTTATTTTTATTGTTAATATCATTCTCTTTTACTCTATTGTCAACGATTAGATGTGTTATATCGACTGACGTTTTTGATGTGAAATGTTTTATAATTTCTCACAGAAAAATCTAAAAATATTTTTATCTCTCAGAGAAAATAAAAAGTACTTAGAAAATACGTTCAGTTCTGCCAATGTCCTAACTCACGTGCATTAAAAATCCATTAACAAAGTTATTCAAACCTTTTTTGTAACAACAAGCAATTAACTATAACACGTTTTTGCGATGATTATTGAAATTTAATTTAACAGTTTGTGAGAGAAACGAAAAATGCAACGTCTGTGCTTTACAATTATAGAAATTTAATATAAAACTTGCGCGATGCTGCTTCTTGATTACTATAAATACGTGGTAGAACCTAACTGAAAATTCATAAGTAACTTGCTGATATTGATTCAGAGAATACCAACAACAATAACAATCATGGTATCATTCACCACTACCGCCTTACTAATCATTGGTATTACTGCCGTTATTGTATCAGCAGGAGGAGGAGAGAACTATCATCATAACAAGAAACATCACAATAAGAAGAAATTTGATGTCGTTGTTTATGGTCAATTCTCGAGCAATGTCACCCAACTGAGCAATACCACAATAACATTTCAAAATGATGATGGCTCAGAATTAATTTATATTAATGATAAAGATCAATCAGAAATTTTGATTGAAGAAACATGTGTTTATTTGGTAATATGGACTATACAAGTTGGTTTTGTATGTAGTACAGGTGAAATCTCTTCATGGGCACGTCTCAATGGTAGAGATATTGCAAATTCAAATGCAGTACAAACAAACACACTCGGAAATACAGCACTGTTCATTTTACACTTAGTAGAACATTTTGATAAAGGTGATAAATTTCAATTAAAACAATCAACAGTTGATATAAACGGTCAGATTGGCGCAATAGCATCCCAAGCTAAAGATGAATCAGATATACCAAGTGCTGAATTGACACTTATCTGTATTAGTCGTGAAAAAGAACCATATGGACAATTATTTAGTACTAAAACACAATTCATTGGCACTGATAATCCAGCTGGTAGCATTGTTTCCTTGGATGATATACACAAGCAACACAAATTTTATGGTCTTCGACTAAGGTCATCATCATCGTCGAGCAATGATAATAGTATCATTGAATATGAAGAAGCCGGTCTCTATTATTTTCAAGTATCAGTACAACTCAGTCGACAAGGTGATGGTAATGTTAGTCTATGGCTTCGATTAAATGGACAAGATTTACCAGATTCAAATATCATTCAAAATATTGCTGTCGGTGAGGCAGGTGTATCTTTTACAATAACCCTTTTGGAATTAAACATGATCAATTACAACTCATAACTACATCAACAGATATCAACCTTGGTTTAATGAGTGAGAAACCCAACCAAGAACCAACTGAGCCAAGTGTTTCATTTACAACATTGAAAGTGAAGAATAAAGTATGGGCAAAATTCATTAGTACAATCTCACAAATACCAGGCGCCAGTAGTACCTACTTACAATCAAATGTGGTTCAACACGATGATAATACAAGTGGAATAAATTCACAACAGATTACAAATAAGGGAGGACGTATTACATTTCAACAGTCTGGTACATATATGATTATTGTAAATGTACAAGTTGGTGCACTAACTGGCATTGGTGATTTACATTTGTGGTTTCGTTTAAATGGTAGTGATGTATCGAATTCAAACGTCGTTCGGTCACTAGTAAATGAGAATGACGTATCAATATTACTCAATCAGTTGGCAATTGAACTTGAAAGTGGTGATTATATTGAACTTGTTTATTCAACAACAAATTCACGCCTTGGTATAATAACACTTCTACAGGTAGGTGAACCAACACCAATCAGTGCTGCTGCTTTAATATTTCGAGCATGAAAAAAAACGATTAATAGAACACAATGATGAAAAAGAACTATAATATCGGTATGGATGATAGGCCAAAAGGGTATTTTATCTCTCCTTTTTTTTCAAATCTTATCAGATGTAACTTATATCTAAACACTACGCCCTTTTACACTTCTAAAAAAAGAAATAAAATAAGGGTAGCTCTATTGCCACCACCGGTGGTGTCAACTAGAAGCTATTGCCACCACCGGTGGTGTCAACTACAGCTATTGACACCCCTAAGCAAAATCAAAGAGTAGGTGGTGTCAACTAGAAGCTATTGCCACTACCGGTGGTGTCAACTACAGCTATTGACACCCCCAAGCAAAATCAAAGAGTAGGTGGTGTCAACTACGGCTATTGATACCCCTAAGCAAAATCAGAGAGTAGGTGGTGTCAACTACCGCTATTGACACCACCGTGCGACACAGTTTTGTATGGAGACCACGTCAAAATATAATTTGCTTTTGGAGATTGTTTTAGTGTTTAATAGCTGTATTGGTATTTATTTTATTCAGCAAAGTAATAGAGTTAAAAACAAAGACTATTTAAATGTACAAAGTTTTAAATTGTTGAACACCAGGCATCGTTTGTTGTTTTTGCTAAAGCGAAATGTAACAAGAAAAATCAGTCTTTGTTTGTTTCTAACGCCGTTTTTGTGGAACACGCGAATAACGCATAAAGTCGCAGTACTGTTCGACCTCGACTCGGAAAGTTGCGGCTTTATATTTTTATTTGATTTTGCAGAGGAGTGAGTGCATTTCTCATCTTCTGTAGCTGATTTAACCGAGTTCAGAACTATGTGATAGCCACAATTTTTGATGATGTATGGTGAGTTTGGTGTCAATCGAAAGAGCGCATCAAAATCCATAT
>CAJNOQ010004287.1:0-17877 GCA_905250885.1 Didymodactylos carnosus | reverse complement strand
TCTACAGGAAACCAGACGTCGTGAACGTACTGTTCGAACAAAGGCAACGATTATGAAAGTTAAACAGTTTCTGAACAGACAAAAAAAGGTATCCGAACGCAAATTAGCGAATGAATTGAAAATATCAAGAACGAGTGTTCAGAGAATATTGAAAGAAGATTTAGGATGTTATCCATATAAGTTAACTATCGAGCCAGCAATTACCAACGACCACAAACAAAAAACGAAAAACTTTTGCGAAATGGGTGCAAAAAAATTTTACAAAACATCAAACTCGAAAAATTCTGTTTTCTGATGAAAAAATGTTTGACATCAATGGTATGTGCAATGCACAAAATGATCGTATTTGGGCAGTGAATCGTTCCGAAGCAGATAGAAAGGGTGGTATTAAAAAGAAACAAAAATTTCCCGCCAAAGTTATGGTGTGATTAGGTGCTTGTGCTGAAGGTTTAACACCACTCGTTATTCTCGACAAAGGCTCGGTCAATCATGATGTATACATTAAAAAAGTGCTTCCGATAGCCCAAAAATATGCAAATAAGGTGCTAGGCGATGATTGGACTTTTCAGCAAGACAATGCGCCGCCTCATCGAGATGACATTATACAAAAATGGTGTCGTGAAAATATGCCACAATTTATTTCGTGTAAACGTTGGCCAGCAAATAGTCCTGACTTAAACCTAATGGATTACTGTATTTGGGATGAGTTGAATCAGGCTATAAATTGGAGTCAAGTACAATCAAAATCGACGTTAATTAAGGAGCAAGTATCGTTTTTGCAAAACGATGGAAACTTTTTGCGTTGAATAAAATTGAAAGTTTTGCATAAGATTTCTTGGAGAGTCTACTGAAAAAAAACTAGCCTTATAGCTTCAAAAGAACGGGCGATATGATCGAAATAAAAGTATCCGATTTTATCTGGGCCACCCGATATAGCAGGAAATCAGTCGTTTCTGAGATAAGCTAGTGGAGTGGAATGATTCATTTCTGCAGTATGCACTTAAATACTATGCTTATCATTTAATGCTTCTATTTGGACTCATTTTTGTCGACGCTTTTTTAGTATGCTTTTTCGTGGACGTTTTCCAGTGGGCACTTTTTTAGACGCTTTTTTCTTGTCATGTATTTACAAAATTTTTTAATAAACTATAAATAGAGATGGACCGTATTACGTAAGCTTCGAAAAAACGAAGCGATAGATTATTCGTTATTCACTATATCAAACTATGTTTCATTTATATATGAGTAAAGAATACTCGAATAATGAATGTACGAATACACGTTAGAAAAGAAAGAGAAAAATGCTCAAACCTACGTACGAAATGTAACACGCAATGAATGTAACAGTAGTTTTTTCTTATATATTTTGAACGAAGAATGTAAGAGCCAATGAGCGGGAACTTCTTACGTAAAAGGACCTGTCATACGCGCTAAGAAGATTCGAGAACTATATATGTCAACTGAAGAAGCATTCTAATACACTTGGTCTACTCCAAATTTGACGCTGATATTGAAAATGATCTTATTTTTGTGTTAAAAGTCGATAAGTTTTGGAGAAAATGTCTAAATACAGTGTTAGGCCAAAAGTGTGCACTTAAAAGTTGCTTCTTGAACTTTTTGCTAGTTGATGTTAGGTTTTATTTCATCAAACCGGTAATTTATGTTAGATATAAAAACCGAAAACTGATAGCGGATTCCAGGAGTTAAATTACTAATGCTACGTTTGAAAAATTCCCCGGGATTACCAGCAGCATTAACCAAGATCATATAGCCATTCATTCATTCCTCTGAGTGGAACAAAACTCATTTTTAAGTTTAGTTAGTGACTTTTACGAAGAATGCGTACCACGAGCAGCCATCGAGAGATAAAAGAACTTTGACAAAAGGATAGGGCTCATTTCGGAGTATATACGGCAAGAGAATCTCGACTTTATCTCTCATACTGACTGAGAAAATTGAAATTTACTTTCGTGTCTACAGCAAAAAAACAGCTTTCTAGAACAAGCAAACCTATTAGAAAGATGCTTATATCTTTTGAACGAAACAAGCGTTTCAGCTGATACTTCCAGGTTAATCCTAAGCATGTTTGATATTATTACCCTAAAAGAAATCAGTGACACACTCGCTGCAACATATATTGCAGCTCTCGTGCCATGATTCTTAGAGACGAGTTGTAGTTCTTGAATTTTAATCACTTCAAGAATTTTGTTTCCAGACGTTGACCGATGCACAGTGGGCCTCCAGGCGGACATTTAGCGAAAAATCGAAAGTACGGTTTTTTAAAATTAAAATAGTGGCAAATATACTTTTATAGATGGACTATCTAATGGCATAAACATTTTTATTCTGCGACTTTTCCTTCTTACATATTAATCATGATAAAGCTTATACGTCAGTTATATTTTCTAACTTTGGACAATATTATGGTGAATGTTAAGCTTGTAAAGTAAGTAGACCACATTACTGAGTTGAAAAACTAGTTCTCTATAGCTTTTTGTATATGTGTATAGAGTTTGTGCTGGTGATTATAGAACTACAGGACAATGGAAACAGGGAAAACAGTTACATAGACCTTCCTAAAGAATTTCTAAAGCATACATTGTAAATATGATGGATGACAAAGTAAATTTTAAACCTCTACATCTTTTAGGTTAAAGGAGCAAGTGTTCCGTTTGGAACAGCCATAGCAACATTTTCAAATGGTTTATTTTTTTATCCCTATGGTATTTTTGAAGGTTAAATAGATGTAATTAGAGGTAATATAATTAGGTGTATTTATTATTATTATAATATACAAT
Source organism: Didymodactylos carnosus (assembly GCA_905250885.1). NCBI lineage: Eukaryota > Metazoa > Rotifera > Eurotatoria > Philodinida > Philodinidae > Didymodactylos > Didymodactylos carnosus. The sequence continues at coordinate 15,079 of CAJNOQ010004287.1, read as the reverse complement.
AAAAAAGAATAGTTTCTTTTGTAGATCAATAAGAAAAAAACCGTCAGTCAGAATAATTCAAACATAATTGAATTGAAATAATAAAATAATTATAGTTGTATAGTTTCACCATGTGTATTTGTTTCACAGCAGGTCGAGAAGAACGTCTTAAATTAGATTCATCTTGATATGTTGAAAATCGATTTTTAATATTTTTGGCTTTAACCTTCAATATGTGTAAAGAGTTTACTATTCATTTAGGATTCTAGACGTTTATGATTAATTATTATCTTCGTTTATTTATAATAAATATCACTTTTAATTTTATTTTTCTGTTCTTATATTTTATTATTTTCTATATCATTTTTAACTTATTTTAGATTTAATATCATATTATTATAGATATAAAATAATTTAGATTTAAAAAATCCTATCTAAAATAGTAATTCCTAAAGAATTTTGACAACAGCAAAGCGCAGGTCAGTTCCTAGTATATCGTTGTCCCTGTAGCGGGTATGGTTGGGTTATCATGTCTGTACTTAATATGTATCACTAAATCGCTGGGTTGGGTGAGGGGTGAGGGTAGGATCAGCGAAACACACATGGGAACCCAACTCAACCCCAACACAAACATAATGGAAGACATGTAAGCAGGGCAGTACAATATTTCTACTATACCTAATGATTTAAATGTATGTTCATTAAATAAAACTTCATATGGTGTTGTTCGTTTTTTGCCTTGTTTTTGTTTGACCGATAATGCTGTTAATGATGGAGAAGCGGCAGCAGTAGCAGATGTTAATGTCATCATAGATGGAGAACATTACAGTTCCATATGATTTTAATTGTGCTAGCTTTAAAGCCATTCATTTTCTTATTATTGTCGTGATATTAAAATATTGCGACGATAATAAGAAAATGAGTAGCTGCCCACTTCTTTGACAAAGAAATAACGTTCGTCTCATGTGATGAAAGCGTACCGCCTCTTATGATGAAGATGTGTTGTGACGAAAGTAGCTTTTATCATTATTTTTATTATTACTTGAAAATTTCTTTGTATTGTACAACCCGAATATAAATGTATAACTCATAGTCATTAGGAGATAAGATAAAAATATCATTCACATAAACAAATATTAGTCAAGCGTACGTCAAAGCACAAAAAAGATCCGCAGAATTTATAAAAAGAGCAGAACAAAAAAAATATAGTGATGTTTTTTTGTTTCATAATAATACGAAAATCTATTGTGTTGTTGATAAAGCAAAAGACCTTACATTTTTATAATAGTAATAAAAAAGTTTAATATCGTTATTTCCAGCGCATGTATAATGGATGATAGATCCAATCCATTAACTGAGAAAGGTTTTCTTCTATTAGAGGATAAAAATGTATCAAATTTAACAGCATTGGAAAAAGATGTACAACATGGTGGTTCGATTTATTTTCTACTGCAGCCGGGAGAGAATGAAGAAACTAATGGTCAAATTTTAATGGTACATGATAGTGATCTTTATTTTGAAACATATAATTATGCTGATAAATTAATGGGTATATGTTTTATGAATAAAAATAATAAACATAATTATCTTCAAAAATTACAAGAAAATATGGGAAGATATTTAACAGATATAAAACCATTTTATGATATACAATTATGTTGTGATTTTATATTGAAAAATACTGATAGAAAAGTTTTTTTTATTCTATACGATGAACGTATTTCCCCATATATTTTACAACATCACTTCCACAGCAAATACAATATATTTATGTTTATATTGATGCTGATAATAATGACACAGATAAAGATCAGCAATGGTCTAAATCATATACGAAACTTCGTGGTATTTTTCATAATGAGTCAACATTAAACAAAAAATTGAAGGATGATATTAATCATTATTATCGACAAAATATCAATGTTGAGATTTTATCAATTGGAATAAATGCACTATTAAATTTTGAAGATAATACGGCAACATTTAAATGGTATTTTTTGGCTACACATGTTTTACTAGAAACAAATGATCAATATGATCATTCAAAATCAGAAATGTTACATATATTACGAACATATTATGGTAAAGAAAATGAATATTATTTAAAACAATTAACAGATTTCGAAAATAATTATACGAAATCAGATGCTATTAAATGGTATACCAAAAATGGTTTTATGTATCGTATGGTTAATCGTGCTTGTTGTACACACGATATTGATGCTTTATTTTTAATTCGATTTTTTATTAAAGATCTTCATCAACAAATAGTTGAGATGCATAAGGAATTAAAAGAAACTTTGACTGGACCAATTGTTGTTTATCGTGGTGTAAGTGAACCATCATCAGAGGCAATTGAACTATTGAAACAAAAAAAATTAATATCATTAAATGGTTTTGTTAGTTGTACACTTGACAAACATGTAGCATTAGGTTTTGCTAGTCCATCATCCGATCGTGTCTGTTTACTAATGGAAATATTAATTGATATTGAAAAAGATACCACACAATTTGCTTCGATCAGTTCCGTTAGTGAAAATCCAGATGAACAAGAGATTTTAATTACATTGAATAGTATTTTTTCTGTAAATGATATATATTACAGTGAGACAACTACAGAAAAAATTTGGTATGTTAAATTATCATTAGTTGATAAAAGTGAAGATAAAATATTGAGTTTATTCGACTCGGTAAAATTACCATCATTCGGTTTACATATTCTAGAATTATCAGCAAGTACACAAATTGGACTTTTATTAATGAAGAAAAATGATCATGAAAAAGCCATAAAATATTTTGAAAAAAAATTGGAAGAAATATCAGTTGAACATTTTGAATATCCAACGGTATTGACTTATCTTGGTAATGCAAAATTTTTCCTTGGACATATAAAAGAAGCTAAGCATTTACATGAACGTGCTCTTTCGATTGCATTAAATGCACAGCTCTCACTGAAATATATAGACATAATAATAGATATTCTAACAGCTATGGTTCATATAGAATTAACGAAGAAAGATAAACAAGATGAAACCAATTTAACAGAATGTTATTTAGGCGCTATAGGATTGATGCAAGCTTATAGTAGTAATGAAATCTATGAAATAACGAATTTAGTTATTGGGCGTATTTATCAACTACTATCCGACGTATACATACATCAGAATTCGTTTGCTCAGGCAGAAAGTTATTCCAAAAAAGCAATCGGATCCTTTTCTATGAATAATTTTCTTAATAATCGTAGTAAGACTTTTTTATGTCAAACCTATCTTCAACTGGCATCTATTCACTATGAATTAAAAAAATTTTCTAACATGTATGATATGTGTCTAGAATCATTGAAAGCTTTTACTGAACAAACTAAACAATTACAGTTACGCATCCGTACATATAATGGGAAAGAATCATCATTCGAAGTTGGTATATATTCTAAATTGGGAGATGCTTGTCGTGAACTTAGTAAACATAAAGAAGCAATTGAATATTATGAAAAAGCCATTGAAATTGAAATAAAAGAACAAAGTCCAAATAATAATTTTTTACAAGGTACAAAAATGAATATTGGTTTAGTTAATGAACAAATGAATAATTATGATGAAGCTATAGGCATGTATAAACAAGCAATTGAAATTATTTTAAAAACAAAAATGGCTGATGATCCTTGTTTATGGAAACTTTATTTATATATGGGTCTATGTTATAACTCTATGAATAATATTGAAGAATCACTTAATTATTTAAAAAAAGTTGAATTAATTCATCAAACAATAATTATTAAAAATTATATACCTCTATATCCATATATAACTTCGTTATATTTTACATTTGGTGAATGTTATGTATATTTGGAGAATTATCAATTAGCTATTGATTATTATGAAAGAGTAATTTCAATTGAAGCTGAAGGTAATCAAATCAATTATAAACGTTTAGAACATATTTATAAAACTATAGTTAAATGTATTATTGAATTAAACAATAATGATGAAAAAGAAATTACATATGTTGAAAAAGAAACTATATATAATAAAAAAGCTTTTGAAAGTTATATTATGAGGATGGACATCTCAACTCGCAATAGTGAATGGAATATCAATACAAATAAACTAAGTGAATATTATTATTATATGGCATGGTATTATTGTAAAACGAATAAATTTGAATTAGCATCATTCTGTTATGAACGAGTAATTACTACTGCTATTGATCAAATGAATTATGATCTTTTAGGTGCCTTATACTATTATCTTGCTAATGTTTATCAGAATATGGAAAATTTTGAAAAAGCTATTCTATTTTATAAAAAATCTATTGAAATCATTTTTGAAAACAATATAGATGATGATGGTGATAATTTTGTAATTCCAGCATATTGTCAAATTGTTATTATTTGTCAACAAAATAAGAATAATGAAGAAAGTGTTGAATATTTAGAAAAGCTCGAATATATTTACAAAATAAAACGAAATAATAATAATAATAATAATACAGTAAACATGGACTCTAATATGATTGCAGTTTATAATTATCTTGCAAAAATTTATGAATATGAAGAACAATATCAATTAGCTGTTCAATATTATGAAAAAATTATTGATATTGAACTTAAACAAAATAATTCCGTAGATAAATTATATATCCATTGTGGTGATATTATTGGTAGAATTGGTGATTACGAAAAAGAAATTGTATTTTACAAGAAAGCTTTGGAAAGTCTATTAAAAACAATATCATCGGATGATCAAAGTTTATGGGTATTGTATTTAGCCATGGGATCAGCATATCTACTCAATAATGATATTCAACAATCAATTGAATATTTAGGAAAAGTTGAAGTTGTGTATAATACTGATAATAATTTAATGACAAATGATGCTATAGCAAGTTGTTATGGTAATCTTGGCGCGTGTTATAAACTAATGAATGACTATGAATTATCAGCTAATAAATCATCCATAAAGAATGTCCGATAAAAAGGAATTTGTCATTCTTTAACTGTGTTGATTTGTTTTTTGAAAATTTTTTTCTTGGACAGAAAAGCGTGAATTGTTCAAATTTTTCGTAAGAACTATCCTGCTTAAAAAACTTTTCAACCATTTAGGTGTCCGTTTTCATTTCCACATCATCGAATGGGTGACTTTATGCGGTTGTTGATACTTACATAAGACGATAAACATTGTTACTTTTACTGCGTGTTAAGTAAAGTAAAAATAATATGTTAATAGCAGCAATATGGAGTTACATACAGCTACTGTTAATATATTATTTTTACTTCCTCAAGACGAGACACTCATGATGAATGATCCCTAATTATTATAAAAAATCAATAAAACCATGGATAAAAGCAAAATGTCGACGTCGTATAATTTTTGATATATATATGGTAATTTCAAATTTGTATAAACAATTAAATAATAATAAAAAAGAAATTTATTATCGAAAGAAAGCTGGAAAATATTTTGATATACTTCCATTTATACCACATTTTTCTTTAGTCGATAGTAATGATGATAATAGCGATTTGGAATGAGTGCTTTTCTATTTTGAACAATTATCACAAAATCATATACATGCAATATTCAACAGGTGGGATTAAAAATAAAATTGTATTTTCCTTTTTATAACATTAATTTAAATTATTCTTAATAAATGATCAGATACAACGAAGTATTGTACTCAAAACTGTCGTTATGAGCCCATTGGTGCACATAATCTTAACGATTTCAGTACTAAATACTGTGTGTGAAGACTCACAAACGCTTCTATTAATCTTTTGTAGAACACAAGCAAGAGCAGTATAGCTTTTAATATTCTAACAGCCAAGCGACCTGAAGGTGATCATACTCTCCCACATGTCGAATCAATGATTAAATCATAATGTATCTCGTGGGATCTACGATCTCTAATCAACACATAGGCATGATATGGATGGTTTTCGCCATAATTTTTAATACGGTATGCATTCATACGGCATTTTTAATTTGTAGACAATCTCCTTGCATTCCAATGGATTCTATTTTAAGGATACCGGTTTCTAGAATAACTTTTGCGACTAGAATCCAGTAAATTAATCTGAATTTGCTGGTGATCTGGAGATGAGCGGATATCCGAAATAGGAATATCCGCATATAAATATTTGAGTTAAGGATATCTGAGACCGGATGTCGGTCAACATGGCTTGGAAAATACACATTCGAGATTAATTTGACGTTCTAAAAAGTGAATTGATGGTGGAAACGCTGTAAAAGCATAAAGGTCATAAAAGCTATAAAAGTTGCTTTCAATTTTTCAGTTTTTATTTCATTCTTTCAATCTGACTATACAAAAATAGAGTGGACGTGTGTATGTATAGAAGAAGCATGTGGAGGTTATATATATGCAAGAACTTTTGAATTAAATGTATTTTGACTAACGATGTTACATAGTCAGGAAACAGTAAACAGTAAACAAGCAAAGAAGAAAATTTCGCTTACATAAGAGGCACTATTAGCGATAGTGAGAGAGAAAAAATGAATCGTAATACGGTGAGAGAGAGAATAATGTACGTTGTCTACACTAGGAATGCATCGTTGTTTTTGTATATTTTTCAAAAATTCATAATAAACGCCTAAGCTGCTGAAATGGTCGGTCCACTTGCTCAGAAAAAAAATTTTTATCTTTGGATCTTTGGAAATTTTTATGTTCTTATCTTTGGAAAGACGTTCCTCCACGTCTCGGTGGGGGCAGGCGTGTGAGAGTGAGTCACGATCGTTGCCTGATCTGGATAGTGATGTGAACTACTTGTGGTTTCAAAATGCAACATAGTTGGTTGTTAATTTAAAACCTTTGGTTAGACAAGAGAGAAAACCTTGCGGTTTTGGCAACTCTGCAGTCAATGTGGGGTCACCATATTGGTTTGTTTGATTTTTAGTTATATGTATTCAAACAGCCAGATGCTGATCGACCCTAAGTTTTTTATTTCTGTATTTCGGCTGTGTTTTGTATGCCAGCCATTTTCGAACAGTTTATTCTATGAGTCCATATCTTTGGAAACATGTGCCTCATGGATGGTGATCTGAACTACTTGCGGATTCAAATTGGAAAGTACTTGGTTCTTTTCTTAGTAACTTCGGTTAGAAAAGGGACAACAAATGTACGGTTTTTTCAACTGAGCAGTCAAAGTTATATCACCTTTTATCCGAAAATAAATGTTGCCACGTTAATCAGGAGGACCGATTATCTATGTCTTGTGTATTTTTTGAGTTTGTAAGAGGCAGAAAGTCCAATTCTAGTGCTTCGCGAAAAACCGCGTCATCTGAAAAGCCGAGCAAAACCAAAATCTCGCTTGGATCTCGTTTCCCAGAAAATACTTCGGACTATTTGTCTATCTAAAATACATTCTTAGGTTTTGCTTTCAGCAAAACCTACAAGGTTTTCGAAAGCTCTCATAGAAAACCAGTCTTTGAGACATTTCCAAAACTAGATCTCCAAACTAGACAAAGCAGGTCATAACGCTATAAAAGCCATAAAAGTCATACGAGCATAAAAGTATAAAAGTCATAAAAGCATCAAAGTCATAAAAGTATAAAAGTATAAAAGTCAGAAAAGCATAAGAGTCATAAAAGCACAAAAGTTTAAAAGTCAGAAGAGTTTAAAAGTATAAGAGTCATAAAAGCATACAAACTATAAAAGCCAGAAAAGCATAAAAGGCATACACGAATAAAAGCTTAAGAGCTTAAAAGTCATAAAAGGATAAAAGCTGCAAAAGCATCAAAGACAGAAGAGTAGAAACGCTGGAAAAGCGCGTTATGTAACGTATTTTTTATAAGATATTTTTCGGATATCCGCCCAGCCCTCGATATAAAGCCACATCGTTTGATTACCCGGTTGCCTAATCTGCCATTTGAACTATCCAGATACACCTCTTCTCCTATAGCGACATCTTGCAACAAAACACAATCATCATTGCATCGAGATTAATATCAGGGGTTGCAAACATCCTATTCTAGGCTAACACACCGATCAGGTGTCCCAGTGAACGGTTATAGCCTGCGACCCTGGGATACGTTCAATCACGTCGAGCAATCAAGAACCTTATTTGAAATGGCTTAATTTCTGCCGCAAGAACAGATTCTACGTCAATATACACGATTGCGTTTCGAGTATACTAACATCTCGGTTTTTTCTTAGACTCGCAGCCTGGTGAATGAAGATTGGGTTTGCAGTTTAGTTAGCACACTGCCGGCAATAGTAAAATCGCGTAACAAAAAACTGACCACATTTTTGAGCTTGTCATGCATCTTCTGACGGTCACGATTGGCAATGGCTGCTTCGCAAAGTGAAATGCCAACTGCTACCACACAAAGTCATGATTGAGAGTCAGCAAAATTAAGTTGAATTGCAAATGAGAAGAAAAACTGAATCTTTTTCATGAATGTTTTCGAGTCCAAGCAACCCATGTACAGTTCCGGCTTTTTATTGTAATCACGCGACAAAACTCTTGCTATTTTATTTTTTCTACTTCTTACATTACTTGCTTCTTGTATCCCAAAGAATGCGGCGCGTTGTATCTTTCAACCTTACTGATGGCATCCATGTTCAGATATGGCTTTTCTAAGAGTCGTGAGATATAAGGTTTTTGATAGAAAATTTGTTTTATTTTGAGAAGAATATTGCCGTTACATTTGAAATTTTTTTGGAGCACACTGGTGTCCAGGAAATCTGCTTTGGCTAAAGTTGTACATCGATATTCGTTCGTGAAATTTGCACTCTTTCAAAATTTAAATTTGAATAAGAATCTTGTTCGATTTGATTTTATCAAAATTCCGAAACGAGCGTTTCGTTCCGTCGTTCACGCTCTTCCGAAATTAGAATCGAAATAATCGAAGCTCTCTAATTGCATTAAATTGTAATGAATTTTGGGTGAAACATTAGGACATGCTTGGTTTTATCCACTAAATATGATTGTATCATCGAAAAAACTGAAAAGCCATGTTTTGGTTTAGGGGTTTTTTAGAAACTTTTGCAGAAAACCATAGGATTTTGTAAGTTTTTTTTGTATATTTCTTATAAATAAAATATAAAGTATTCTAAGTACTGTAAATCCTAATGTTCCCAACTCGTTCTGAGATTTTCTGAGTTAATGGTAAATTTTTTAATATTATGTGAAAAGAGCCTGGAAATCCTAATTTTCGTAAATCTTTCGCTAGTTTTTTAAATCTTATTCTAAACAAAAAAGGCGTTTGCTTGTGGAATCAGGCCTCCAAGTCTCCTCTTTATAATCGAGCTCTCTCGCTGCTTTCTATCAAAAGTTATTGAAAAAATAGCAGCGTCTATTCTTTTTTCGACAGGCATTAATACATTTATTTACCAGTTATTTTCTGCGCCCGACTAGTAATATCCTATCTATTCGTAAACGGCCTTCTTAACTCTTTCTTTTCTACTTTTAAGCATAAAAAGTAATTTTTGGAAATCTTGCCAGCGATTGCACGATAATAAAGAATTTCCGAGAAAACTTTTCGCTGGCGAAGTTGTAGCTGATGTCATTCTGCATGGAATAAGCGGAACGGAATTTTAAGAAAAAATAACTGTTTACCGGTAACATTTTGAACATCTGTGATTTGGATGGTGATTTTAGTTGCCAATGCGAAAATGTATGTTTTCGAATTTCATTTGTTGCTGACGATTCACAAAATCTTCTCGATGATGAATTTTCAGTAGCGTATGATTTTCGACTACTTTGTGTACCCTCATCGTCCCGCTGCTTCCGTTTAACAATGGATTTTGTTTCATCCGACAGTTGCTTATCTACTATTATTGATTTAGTTTCGAAATCAAGTGATGTTTGTTTTGTGGTAGTTAAATTTCTCCTCATAGTTTCAATTAATTGTCCATAGTTTTGGTAATATTTCTCCTTCATTTGTTTATAATTTTTATCTATTTTTTGGACTGTTGGCTGAGACAGAAATTGACTACGCATAGTTGTTGTTGCCATGATTCGACAAAAAGGTATGTACAAATAAAAGTGTATAGACGACTAGTCTAGAAACAAAAAGAAATATACAATAAACAGTAGTACGTTTTATTCAGGATCCTTTTCAAACAACAATCCGTTGACCCTTTTGTTTCGTCCACAGTTGGCTAATAACTAGTTAGATATAGTTTAGATCAAAATATTTTCCCGAGCATGAGAAAAAGCTACATAAAACTGGAATTTCAGTTAATTGTTTCGAGTAAAACTCGAATATCTAATAAAACTTTTATTATTGGACATAAGGGGACTTAATCGGGATATATATCTTAATCCGAAAATAGGCGGTTAACCTTTTATTGCTCAGACTATTTTCTTGATCTAACCGCTTTTCATACTCACAGTGGGCATTTTTCTATAGACCAGGTGGACAGGCGCTTTTTAATTCAAAAAATGACTATTTTTGCTCAGTACTACTTTACTTGTTTGAAATGTTATTATAAATTAGAAAAATCCAAATTCGGAAAAAAATGTTTTTAGACGAAAAATCGCTGAGGGCTAACCCCTGCTCTAATTTTCTTTTCTGAGTTGTGAAAAATGGATTTTATCTCCGTTATCTAAGTCCAAGATAAAAACCGCGTGCACCATGGATGCAGCGTATGTCGACAAATATTACAGCAAATTTTCATGCATTTTGGAGACTGGGAAAGTGTGGGAAACTCATTCCACTTGAACTAGCTTTTCCGAAACACCATCAATTCAGACAATAATTTTTTTATCTAAAACTAGAAAGGCTAGATAAAAATTTTTTTCATTAATAAATAGATAGCTAGAAGCGTCTGGATTTTGAATACATACTTTTTATACTTTTGAATTGGCTTAATGCGACTAAAAAATGGTTTTTTCTCAGAGGGCGTTAAAATACAGACTAGTTTTTACTTCACCATTTCTTTCCAAGAATTCGCAACTTGTAACAAAAAATTTTACATCATTAAATAGCCCGTAAATCAGAGTATATTTAACACTATTTGAATTTTGGAAAAGCGCACTGTCGATTTTTTGCCAAATGTCCGCATGGTTGCCCACTGTGAAACTGATCGTCTTTTTCTATTCCTTCCGTTTCGCATATACTGAAAACTGAAAAACACATTTCTTTTCTCATGCGTAGCCAGTATACAAGTACACGTGCTTTGAATTTAACGGGGAATTTTCCTGATCGGGATATGTCTCCTTACGGATATAAAAGTTTTTCAATACGACTGTATAGATTTTTTTCCATGGGTTGATAGCCCGGGATCTCTTCTTTGAAACGGGAGTCAAGTGAGACCTTGATTTTAGAATTGCTGGATTATGTATAATCGGTCATGCTGAGTCCCGAAATGACATTTGTTTTTAGAAAAAACTTTACAAATTTAGCGAAATGCGAGTTTTACGAAAATTTAGATTTTCAAGTTGTTGTCACCTAATATTAAAAAATTCATTATTCACTCGAACACATCACAACAAGCTCAAAACTTGGGCTAATGTTAGTTTTGTACCTGGAAGAGACCCTGGGCTATCAATCCATGAAAAAAAGTTCGATACAATCCTGTTGAAAAACTTTTACACTCAAACTATTTTTTCAAAGATCTCCTAGAAAACCTGATTCAAGAAACTATTCTGAAAATTATTTTGCTTGCGAAAACATGTTCCCAAGTCTCTTCTTTTGCAAGGCAAAAATCGGAGCTGTCTAGCTGCTTTCTATCAAAAGTTATTCAAAAAACAGTCGTGGCTCTTATTGGTGACTTAATCATAACAAAACGATTTTAAAAATCTCTATCGTCAGTAAAAATCAACTACGTATTAGGTCGGTGTAGTTGTAGCAGTTCCAAATCATGAAGGTCAACGGTGCCTCAGCAGCGCGACAAGGGCTTTAAGGGTTTCCCGAAAAACAGGAACTCACTTGCGAGTTAAGATTTTGCCAGGTCAACATGAACAACTGCAACCGTACTGAGGAACCACTTACGAATATGTTAGCAAAGCCTGATATATCTTTTTTAGACGAAGCCCTGGCCCTACCCTACCCGGCAGGGTAGAATAGGGTAAGGGCGCCCTGCACATCTCAACTGTGGATAGTCCCCTAGCGAACGCCAGTCGTCAGCCGAAGAGAGCCCCCTGCAATCTTTCTGAAGAGGAAATACAAGCGGTTTATCTTTTTCCGGAAAAAGACAATTCTTCATAACATTGACGTAGAGGAGTTCTTTGGAGGGTCTCGAGAAAACTATCAAGATTTACACTAGTTTATGAACCTTACGCACCGAACCAGAGAAACATTCACAACATACTTTCGATAGTGCCGTAGCGAATGCTGATCGAAGGGAGGCGTGAGCGTCGTCCTTGATCCAAAAGTCATGAAAGATGATTCGCATGCGATCTTTCTATAAATACCTAAAGCCTAGGGACAGAGCGAGTGCAAAAGAGCGTTAGCTTGTCGTGAATAAAAAAGAGAGAAACAGTAAAGTAGTAAAGGAGTACACAATTTTGAAATGCTCCCTAAGAATAATACAAAGGAAAAGGAAGTGGAAAAACGGAACTGACAAATTGCAGAAGCGTAGTATATTCTACGAAAAAAATGCTTCAACACAACGAGAAATAAACTTAAGAGCCTTCTGTTTTCATATTATTTACAATGACTCATTCAGGGAAGCTGTGAAAAATACTTGAATGTATACAGATAAATGTCGTTCTCCTTCTTTTCTCGCATATTTTACTGATAAAAATGATCTTATCTATATGTCGAACGGAACAACTATGCTAGTTAAATAATGTCTCCTGTAACATAGACATACAGCTTCTTTCACTGAAGAAGAAAGAAGTATTTACACAATTACATCATAAGGCAAATATGTTAAGAACAATACTAAATTATACGTTATGCGATATCTGTACAGATGTAGTGAAATAGTGATCAAAAAAGTGCTCATTGAACTTAAATTGGCCGTCATTTATTGTCACAAACAACTGACGCAGATAAGACCTAAGACGACGAAGTCTTGTTTGTTCAGTCAAAGGACGACTAACGTTATAAATCAAATATTGTAAAAACTACTATAAAATTAAAATTTACAGAACCATTGTTTTTCATCCAAACTATTTGAAACGTTTAGAAGAGACTTAATATGATGTACTAGAGATGACTTATAATTAAGAAAATTGTTCTCACCGTGCTACAAAAATGAAAGAATTGCCCGAATTCCTCCCATAAACCTTTGACACAAGACCTGAGCCATTTGCGATTTTCACGGATATGACCTATACGGTGATAAACCTGGTACTAATTCCGAAATTTTCAAATAGCTTGAATGAAAAACAACTGCACTGTACATTTTTGAATTTTACACAGTTATTGGCCACAAACTCTAATTTTTAGAAAACCCATCATCCAGAATTATTTCACGTTCAGCCACAAAACAAATATTGTTACAAGCTTCACAAGCATCGATTGTCTATGTACTACGTTTCTGTGAGATTAATGGACCAAAGGAAGATCCGATCTCGATGGGCTTGGAATAATCATGTTTCCGTGCGAACCATGTTTTTTGCAGGCGTTGCTTAGAAATCCGAGCTGGTTTTTCAAAACTCCCGTATAAAACCGATCTTTGAAATTTTTGTTGAAAATGCTTTTGCTTAGAAAAACGTGACTAAGGGTCTTGGCTATCGACTACCCAAGCATGAAATTTTGTAAGGTGAGTTAAAGTAACTCTTTTACGACCCATTTTACATACGTGTAGGTGGAGAAAAGAAGAAATGTCGAACGTTGTTCTAAGTTAATTTCATTCATCATATGGGAAGAAAACATGCACATGTAGACGAAGGAAAGCAATCATATGCTTCTGAGACATAAAATCACGTGGAAACGAAAAAATTGGGCTAAATAGGCTAATGTGGCTCTATAAATTTTTCCAACAAAAAACAGGCATCTTTTTGTAAAAAATCTTTTGTAAGAGAAACAAGGATTTCTATATTTTTTTCAATAACATATTTGAAAAGAGCAGACTTAAATGCATATACTCATGTGTTTTAATCTATCTCAGATCGTTAATTAACAAAATAAATAAAAGTTAAAGGGTAGGCTCGAACCCGGCTCTATAATTTTTTCCAGTACTGTAAATCTATTGTTCTTTCAATCACCACTTTGTTTGACATTGTTCTTGCATATATAAGAATACATACTTGTACTACAGAACATTGAAAATTTTGAAAGTGAAACTCAAACATTGTGTTTGAGTGTATGGTTGTCGTGCACTTTCAATAGCTCTGGTACTGTATGCATAGTACCGTAGAGCGTGCACTGTAGTGATACAGTAGAAAAAAAGAAAAAATAAGTAGAAAATAACGTTTAAGATTTTCTTTCAAATTCCCAAATCTGTTAATGAAGATTCTGATTTTATTGAGTGAATAGTGAATTTTTTAACAGAAGGTGAAAACAGCCTTGGAAGCGCTTGGAAAAAATTAAGTTTCTCAGCCAATATACGATCAAGTGCTGAGATTTTTTTTTCATAAAACCTCGAAAGTAGTACTATCTAATATATGATTCAGAATTTTTTTATTCGCAAATTGTTTTTTGCCGGTTTTTTTTCGAAACGGTACAACGCCAATGCAATTCACTCATATACACACGCTGCAACTAGTACTCGAACAGCTTAACTAAGCGGAATGGGTCATTCCAAGCCGTTCCGTACCATTTCAACCCAATTTTGAGCATTTTGTCCATTCTCCATTCCAGACCATTCCAAAAACGCTTTCTTTCCCTTGGGGTTAGCGGGTTTGTCTCGCTGCAGCTAGCTGCGCCCGCTAAATTTTACTCTTTTAGCTAGATGCAGTCAATGGAGAAGCGGACGCTTCTTCAGCAAGTGCAGGTAGCACTCAAAAAACCAATGTTTGCGCACTATTACGTGCTGGATTTTCCCAAAGATATGTTGCTAAACAGGTCGGTGTGTCGAGACATTGTGTTCAAAATGTTTCTACAAAATCGGTTGGTTGAGGCGGATTACAGGACCTACGTTACGAAACGAAAGCCGTTTCGAAAAGCACGTCACTGTCACGTACGTTTAAAATTTGCTCGTGAACATCAATACTGGTCCGATAATGATTGGAAATGTGTGGCATTCT
>CAJNOQ010004286.1:0-17879 GCA_905250885.1 Didymodactylos carnosus | reverse complement strand
GAATTTGTAGCTCAATGTCATACGTCGATAGTGGGCATAGACGGCTGAATGATTCTAATCTAGGGGAGGCTCAAAAACTTTTTTCAAATAATGACGGAAGGAAATCAAATATCAGAGCCACTCCAGGCCTTTCTCTTCCTTTTTTACGGGAGGCTTGAACTCCAAGTCTAAGAGCGCTGCCGCCGATGTTAGTGACTTCCTGGAAATTGGTCTAATGGAATTTGACCGTGGCTGAATACCAGTGGAAATTGGCCAGAAATCAAACTTCCACAAGAATTTGGCCATTTTGACAAATGCCATTAGAAAGTGACCACAAATGTAAATTCAGACGAATTTGACTTTAATGTGTTCGCTGCAGCTGCAAGTGAAGGAAGAGATTACAAATATGTGTAGTAGCAGTCTTATTGAATACGATGTGCAACGATGAGAAACTATTTTGTGCAATCGTTGTATACAGTATGGCAGCTCGTTGTACTGCAATAGCTGCAGTGTTATGCATATTTACGGTGTCAGATCATTCACAACAGGTGTGGTTTTTTTACGTGAAATTGGCAAAATGGCTAAATTCGTATACAATTTAGATTTTTGGTCAATTTTCGTTGGAATTTGACCAAAACTTGTTATGGCCAAATTCCAAACTCCAACTTCCGTTTGGCCAATTTTCAGTTTACCGTGATGGTGGGTACCTAACCTACTAGTACAAAAAAAAAGTAAATTTGTAAACTACGACTTCTTTGTGTCATGGATTTTCGAAAAAACCGTGGATTTTGAATGCAAGAAGATAAGACCTTCTCTGTTGATTTTCATGTACAAATTACTCTAAAAGTAGATGATTATAGTTTAAACTGTTTTTATTCAGAATCAGAAATAGCTAGTAATGATCACAAGCGAGTGGGGAAGCACTCATTATAGTTTAAAAAGTGTGCTCCATCTACTGGTACTCAAGCATGAAATTTCATAACAAATACGCTAGCTGCACTTGCTCAAGAAGCGCCCGCTCCTGTATTAACTGCAGCTAGTTAAAAGAGTAAAATTTAGCGGGTGCCGCTAGTTGTAGTGGGACAAACGCGCTAACTCACTTCAGTACTAGTTGCAGCGGGTATATATATACTGAATGAAAAAATGAAAGGAAAAAACAGAAAACAAAGTTCTTGCAGATATTCGAACTCTGTATATAAAAGATTAATAATCTTCTCCGTGTGTTACTGCAGCACAGGAACACAGAACTAAAATATATATTAATCGATTTGTTCTGATTAATTAATAAATTGAACTAAGAAGTTAAATTAGATTTCCGTAATTAAGACTATTCACCATGAAGGAAGCTTTTCCAAGCTTATGCCAAGGGAAACAGGTGTTGAAAATTAAATTTTACATATTATTGTCTCTAGATTTTACTCTGAGAAATATTTTCTTCATGTAGAACCAAGTTACTCTAAGCAATTTTCAACTAGCTTCAGCTAGTTGAAAATTGTGTAACCCAATTCGTTACCAGCTACAGCGCCCATTCCATGGTGTGTACGTTTATGTAGTTAGCTGTAGCGGATATCGTTACTAGTGTAGCTTGCTGCCGCTCCCGCTAACCCGCTTCAATACTTTTACATTTTTTATAGCTAGTTGCAGCGGGCGCTACTAGCTTACTTTTTCATGCTTGGGTATACTCGAAAACAGTGTCAAAAAACTTCTAATATCACTAATTTTCTAAAAATCTCCGATTTCTAGAAATCCTTTTTTCACCCATTTGAACGCTGTATACGCACATTGTTAAATTTGGTATGCAACGATTACGGTTATTAACCGATAACCGTAAATAACCGGTGGAACGGTTAACCGTAATTGTAAATAACCGCTTTATAACATCTCAGTATATATTTGGTGTCCTTTGATATTTATTTACATTAGAAGTAGGCAGGGATGATCTTTGCCCTGACTTTTTAGTTCTTTTGCTATAGTGACACGGATACACTTCAAACTTTGAAGTGTATCCGTGCAACACGTCCAATTACTCTGACACACAGTGGTTGATGAGATATTCGCCGATGCCACCACTTAACAGCCGTTTTTGTGTAGCATAGTGTAGACTGTTACTATAGCAAGTGCATTAAAACGTCAGGGGAAAGATCATCCTTGTCTACTTCTACTGTAAATAAATATCAGAGAGCTAAAAGCCAAATATACACTAAGCTGTTATAAAGCGGTTATTTACGGCCTGGCCACGTAACGGTTCACCTATTTGCGACAGTATGAAGTTTGAAAGAGAGTAAATCTGGCTTTACCATGTGAAGTAGCGTGTTCGATTGTGCGTTGGGATACTTTGTCTCGACCAGTGCACTCCAGTTCATGTCCAAAAAATGATCGTATAACTATTGTACAGCCACCAAACAAATGTTGTGTTTTAAGGAGAGTCTTTTACTAGCTTTTTTTGTGGCAAGAAAGTTTGTTTTAAAAATGTCGTTTTGGCTTGGTTTGTAGAGAAATTTGAGCTCTTTCTAATCGTGTTCTCATTTTTCCAAATATGTATCTGGAGACATGCATAATAGGTCACAAAACCGGCGCATTTTCTCGTTTCCATGTTACGAAAAAAATGTATATTTTATTTTTCTCCCTAAAAGTTCCTCACGTTTTTATTATCGAATCATATCATGTGAAAGCATGTTCAACGGGCTATCTAACGGTGGTATTTTTTAGTGCAAATAAGTGGAACTGTTAATGGAAAACTTTGTAACAGATGGAAATGGAGTCCATCATCGAAAATTTCAATTTATTCAACGACTCGGCGAAAAGAAAAGAGTAAATAGTGGATTTTGTAGTTGAAGAGTGAGATCGGACAGAACACCTTCGCTTATGCTCACTCTTCAACCTACATGCAAAATTGGTTGAGAAATCAAGGTTCCAAAACGTTTTTATTTTAGTGCAGCCACAGCGATAAAATAAATCGGACCCTCGACAGATTTTTCAGAAAATCTTTGAAAATCTTCAGGTGAAATCTCAGCGGTGAGTGAGAAATTCAGGTGAGAAATAATTTTAACATTCCTGAACTGTACAGCAGGCGAAACTGAGTAAATTATGAAAATTCAACAAGCAGTTTGGTTGAGAAATGAAGATCTTAGAAGGTTTTTATTTTAGTACGATCACAGCGAAAAAATCAAATTTTCTGAAAAACTCATCTTTTGAAGTTTGTTTAATTTGGAAGACAAAACAAACATTGTCACAAGATTCCCTGTGCTCAAAAACCTAACTTTCATGTATTTTTAGGGTTTCCGGACTTCAGATTTAACCGATAGGTAGGCACCCGCAGATTGTCTGTAACGCTATAACAACGGTAGGTGCAGACTTGGGATCTACGCCAGGTTGCAGAACGACATCTGCCGTATATTCACATGTGTTTAGAGCAGTACTTTTGTTGTTAAATATATATGAAAAGGCGTGACATAAACCACCGCACAAAACAGCAAAGAAACATTTCCGTCTGTTACGATGATTTATTTTACTCCATACAACGCTGATAACATATTTTTTAAAAATCAATCTGACCATTCGATAGCCCAAATAATTTTCTACATTTTTTATGTGAACTATTGTTTTCTCACACCTCTACTTTCAGAGTAAAAAGGACATTCCTGTAAGCCTTGCTAATTCATGCCTATTTTTTCTGTCTGTTACGAATACACTATTTTGCTCGCTGCTCAGTGAGCACTGAATGAGTCGAAATTTTTATCAGAGATAGAACTCATGGTATACCACCACAGAAAAAGATTTCAACGCGGTAGTCTTTGCTGTCATCGAAATATTTGTCTCTAAGTAGGTCAAATTTTCCGTCCGTTACGCTTGGCCAGACCGTTTACGGCCGTTGCATGCCTATTAATAGTTAAAGATGGAAAAGCTATAGTTGCAATAGTTAAAGGTTTAACACTGATGAGTATATCCAGAAATGCGAAATTGTTCCATCAAGTCTAAGAAAAGAAACCCTTAGGACCATTTAGGTCATTCGAACCGTGCTGTTTTTATCAGAATCACTCATATCTAGTACAAATAATTGACTAACTTTTCCTCTTTCTTTTTTGTCAAGTTTCTCCGAATAATCCTAGTTAAACCATAGTAGAGAAATATTAATATGCCTACTAATAATCCAAGTGAGATAATTTGTGCTCCTTCGCTTGTCACTAAAAAATAAATGAAATCAAAAGCAGAATATGTTTAAAGTCATTCAAAACGAGTTTCTTTTCATTTGATGCTAGCGCTGTTAGTTGTTAAGACATCTCAGTAAAAATCCCGTTTACTTTTGTCACAAGTTAATCCGGACCACCAATAGGTACATTGACAGGTTATAACCCTTGTAACAACTTCATCATCACCATTTGCCGAAGTATTTGTGCTATAATTTGTGCTTATACAATAACCATGTCTACATGGATTTTCTTCATTTGAACAACCTATGAAATTTAGAAATCAATATGTTTCTAATATGCTTTTATTTTTTGGCATAATTAGTCAAATAGCAGGTTCATGGTATTATGAGACTCACTTTGTCCATTTGCAAAAATCGATAGTTTTATTAACAGATAAACGTATGTGGTTCCTTTAATCATACTAATAACGAAATCAATGTCGTCTAAAACACTAATAAAGTGTAGTCTCTTTAATGGAAAACAGATCAGTTAGCAAACAAAAACTTATGATAGTGATATTATTCAAACGTTCATATAAACAAGATGGCCAGTTTTGATTTTCTTTTGTATAAAGAAATATTTACTTTAGCATGTCATGCCTATATATTTACATGTTTTTGCGCTATTCATACCGTGTCAGATATCTGTACGTCACATTCCCCCGCAAATGAATATGATTTACGTGACATATGTATAGATTAATAACTAAAACCACTCAGGTATATCTTGTTATTCTGCCGCACACACTAATGATCGTTCAGTAACATCAAAACAAAAACATACGTAAAAAAAGCTTTCAATCTTCTGCTGCAAAAATAGAGCGAAGAAACAAAGATTTTAAAAGTAGCTTCAATATCGATTTTGATGCAATGTGAATAATGATTGGAAATGGTAGAAATGAACGTTTATGTGTAATAATACTCTCTGAATCATTTTTGAGTACATCATTAGAAAATTTGGTGCTTGCTCCGCGCTGAACCAAATTGGATAAAAATTGGGCGCCAAATGCAAAATTTGTCAGTGAATCCGACAGCGGGTTCCTTATAATTACATCTTCACTTCTTTTCTGGTGTCGACATAATCAACGTGTTTTTTGCCTAAATTTTATTTTTCTCACTGGTTGAAAAAAAGGCGCCAATGAGAAAAATAAAATTTAGGCAAAAACCACATTGATTATGTCGACGCCAAAAAAGAAGTGAAGATGTAATTATAAGGAAGCCGCTGTCGGATTCACCGACAAATTTTGCATTTGGCGCCCAATTTTTATCCAGTTTGGTTCAGCGCGGAGCAAGCACCAAATTTTCTAATGTATAGAAGATAATTAATCGATAATTTAACCCATCACGATATTTGAAATCTGTGACAACTACACCGTCATTTTGGTTTCACACAGAAATAGAAGAACAAATATCGTCGTCTAGAGTATATTAAACATACTATGTTTCATTGTTGACAACAAATTTTCACAGATTTCTGGTTTAAGTTTGGCAAGCGCATTAACCCATCATCTTCCTTGTATGAATCATCAACACATAGATATCGTGCATGATTTCCATTGGCTGGGAACTCAAATTCAATAGTTATCTTTTCATTTCGTACCGAGCTAGATTTTATATTTCTGTGCATGTATGTATATGTTGCAGGAGAAATTAAAATCTAATAGAATTTAAAATTCTCCTAGCACAAATTAAAATTTTAATTTTTCCGAGTGGAAATTAAAATAAGCATATTTATAAATACGAAAACTCAATTATCCGGTATCAGAGATAGAATTTTAATTTTCTGAAAAGCACTCGATATTTGTGGACATCAGATGAAGATTATGAACAGTGACTACGGATCCAAAAACCGTAACTGTGCACACAATTTTACCCCTAAACGTTTTGTAACCTGTACTCGAACTTATGGCTATATTTTGTTAGCATAAAGAATTTTGGCTTTGTAGTCATTGTTGATAATCTTCGTCTGATGTCCATAAACATCGTACACTTTTCAAAAAACTAAAATTCCATTTCTAATGCCGGATAATTGACTTTTCGTGTTTATAAACATGCTGATTTTAATTTGCACTAGGAGAATTTTAATTTCTCCTGCAACATATACATATATTAGTGATTCTGGTGATTTTTGTAAGGTGCAGGTACAGAAATTTGCGGGCTGCAATGATGTCTCACTAAGGAAAGGTTTTGATTATTTTTCAGAGTTTCTAAAAAAAACTGGTTTCCAGAAAGGTGGTCTTCAAGAGTCGTTGGCACGAATCTTTTTAGGCTTTTTACAATCCCGATACATTCTATCGATCAACGTATGAACGATTGAAAAAGCAGTGTTACAGTAGACTACTGTTCCTCGTAAGTCAATCGTAACTGGAGAAGGAAGCCGCATGGGCCCAAATATTTTAGGGTTTTTGTTACACTAATGTGCCCTATCGATCAGAAAAATACGAGCTTAAACAGAGTATGACACCTGGCGAGGTTCCCTCGTTGGGGATAATAAATACGCTCATAGTACAAGTACAAAGTATTTGTTGAAAGTACACGAGTAAAAGTACAAGTACTTTTACTTTTACTTGTATACTTGTACTTGTCCATGCTCTGCACTTCACTCTATATATACTGCTAACATTTCTTTTGTCTTATTTTCTTTGTGTACAGTAAGGTACTTTGTTTTCTGGTTCGTCCTCCCTTCTTTTCTTAGTGGTTTCTGCACGTTCTTTTTTCTTAATTAACGTTTTTCTTCTTTTAAGGAGAGGCGGAACAAAACCTTTTTTGCTTTTTGTGCAGTACTTTATCTGCTCTGTCAATCTGAAGTCTTAGTTTCGCCTAATCAGTTTTAGTTTCTGTGACGGAATTTGTGATCCTCGAAAAGTTCATAAATCGTGTCCCACCCGCTTTTGAGTCTACTATGCAGCCAATAGGCACTTTAAGTCAAATGTTTTTCCATGAAAAAGTTCACCAAAGTAGGCACTATGGATTGTTGAAAACTACAAGTTAGTGAGTTTTCTCGTTTTTTCGTAATTGATATTTTACTGACGTGGCTTGTGACATACAATTTGTCCTGACTCTCTCCTGACCGAACTACATAGAATTAAGAACTCGTTTTTTTACCATATATATCAAATGGGTATCACAAGTTATGTTGAAATACCAAGGCTTCAACATATTTCTAACGGAAGAAATTTGAAAAATACATCAAAATGTACCACTACAAACATATCTCTAGAACTGCAATGGCTAGCTTATAAAGCTTCAAATATTACGATTGTACGTATTTTGACACCCTGCATCGAATGGCCTGCTCAGTTTTCTGAAGCCAGCCCAATCAAGAATTTCCCCAAACCCCGAATTTCTAGAGGCCTAAGCTTAGAAATTGTCAAAAATCATTTTTTAAGGATGCCAGTTGATAAGACATATGTGAGAACCTATGTTTCAATACATTTTTGAGCTCAATTATGCTTTTTTAACTGAAAAGTAGAGAAAATCGCATTTTAGTCTTGAGTCAATAAGTGACGTCGTCCGTACTGTGCAATGGCTCTTAATCTTTTCAGTAGTCGAGTTGTTATCTTGCTTGACGAATTAAATATGGAATGAAAGACTTGTAGAAGAGCATCACTTATCCAAATTTAACGAAGTTTTATGCATTTAGAAGATCCCATGGCGTCAAAATCGCCCAACTTTTCTCCATTGTGATATAAAACTGTATCAATCAATCGCGATTTTGCTGCTGTGTTTCTGTGACAACAAGCAAACAAAATCACCAATTAATCGTGCGATTAAAAAACGAGACGAATAGCTGAATCTGTAACTAGACACTTTTTAGCAAAGTCACTGCCACCGCCCCTATAGCTCAGTGGTAGAGCGCCAGTCTTGTAAACTGGAGGTCCGTAGTTCGATCCTGCGTGGGGGCAAACGAAAGTTATTTTTTGTACTTGTCCTTGCTTACAAATAGGTACGAGTTCTTCATTTCATACTAGAATAGCACGTTAGTACTATTTCCCTACTAGGAAATGATATGTTTCTTCGCGGCGTGACCATGTAACTCTGCTACCGTAGCGAAATTTGACGTTTTATTCTTCTCGTAGTTTTTTCACCATGGTAGCAGAGTTACGTGGTCACGCCGTTCCAAAGATTTTGCTAGGCTGTATTGGACGCGAAACACTTTTCTGAGGTTAAGAAAGTAAGTAAGAATCGTCTTTTTGCCTCGATTCTCTCTGATTTACTTTTTATACGTGTATCTATGTGTCGGACAAAGTACAGTGTCTTACTTTTATCATTGTTCTGTATGTAATTCAATCATTTTTAAATTCATTCATGCACTGTTCTTGTCTTTGTCTCTCAGCAATTATTGTTATCAATAGTCAGTCGGCTTGAACAACCGTGAAACGCGTACAGCCATGCTCGATTTTCTATCTGCTTTCTTGTGGTATGCAGCCTTCGACAAGAAATTGGCTTGTTGTGTAAATACTCACAGCCATCCTCACATCAATTCGTATTTTACGAATCTGTACAAGTAGCGGCGAAATAATATGAGAACTATGCGAAGAGATGCGAAGAGGCGATTCTATCTATTTTTACCATAGGGAAAAATTTTAAAGGTAGAACATCAGTTCGTGTTTTACGAATTCGTAAAAATAACGGCGAATTGAGGCAAGAACTATGCGAACCGATCGTCCCAGTTTACGAATTCGCAAAAGGAACAAAAAGAGGTACCTTTGTGGTTTCCTTTTGATCATTTTTGTTAGTTCGCATCAGTTCATTCGCAAAACAATGGTAAAATGCCAATTATTGTATCATTGTTACGCTCAAAAATTGCGATTCGTCAATTCGTCTTTAGACACTTTATCCACACTAATGTTAATTTGAAAGGATTTTTCTACACTAAATTAAAAATATTAGAACTAGAACACATTAAGTTCTTGACAAAATGTTAAGATGTAGTGATTAGTGTGACAGAAAAAGCTGAAGTTTTGTACACAGTATTAACATGTTGAAAGCAGTGTGATACTGACCTTGTGTAGTGTAGTGTGCGGAAGAATGATTTTATTGAACGATAGAGTATAATAGGTGAAAATTTCAGATAGCAATAACTCACGTAGTATCACGGGTGTAACCAGTATCAAAAATGCGATACTGGTACCCGTCACCGGTGTACAAACTTCGTACCGGTATCGGCCAGTATACCGATGACCGATTTACTGGTTAATGCCGGCTGTCCTGAGCATATTTTGCCTAAATACAAATACTTTTTCATTGTTTACAGCTTAAAACAGCTTAATGATGTGGTATTAATATGTGTTATGTATGTTAAAAGTGACATGGTCCTCCGATCACGACAGATGTATCATAACGTAATTTAATAAATTATATTCTTTTAAGGAATCTAACCCAATAGAAACGCGCATCGGTATAATATACAGTTTCGCTGAATTAGCTATCTGATTTAGTAAGTTTGAAGAATAAGAAAATTAGTGCTTTCTTACAGTATCGCGTCGCCGACATTGCAGCATTGAGTGGCATAGCTGAATCTATAATTAGACACTTTTTAGCAAAGTCACTGCCACCGCCCCTATAGCTCAGTGGTAGAGCGCCAGTCTTGTAAACTTGAGGTCCGTAGTTCGATCCTGCGTGGGGGCAAACGAAAGTTATTTTTTGTACTTGTCCTTGCTTACAAATAGGTACGAGTTCTTCATTTCGTACTAGAATAGCACGTTAGTACTATTTCCCTACTAGGAAATGATAGGTTTCTTCGTGGCGTGACCATGTAACTCTGCTACCGTAGTGAAATTTTGGTTTTCGTTTTCCTAATTGATACTGGCGACATACATTTTTATAAAGGAACTTAATTTGTAGTAGACGGTCGAAATTTCATATAGATTTGCCACTGGATCCGCCGTAGTTGATTTTCTATGGAAACCCACTGTACCAGATTTATCCCAATATTTTTATCTGACTATTTCTAAAAAGTTCTCTGTAGATTCCATAATGGTTCTCTGACGATATCGAGCATGGATTCATTAGGTGCACGATAGCCGATCACCTATGAATCGACGTTGTCAGTGAATCTGATCAATTTATTTTATTTTATTATTCTCTCTACTAATAGAAAAAAATTTTGCTCTCCGCCATCGTAACTTTATATAGCTACAGTCATATATTATACAAAATATTTTACTTTAATAATTTAATAAGTCCAAGACTTTTTAGAAGACTTTTAAATTTTTTAAAAAGGTTTTAAATAAAAGTTGAAAAATTAACTATTTTAAAAGTATATGTTATAATATAAATCAGTACACTACTATAGTTATTTGTACCAAATTGCAGAAAAATTCGCTTTTGTTTGGTGTCAAATTTTTATACTATTTAAAAGTGGTCGAATTTTGTATTAGTCCCACCGAGAAGTGTAGACGAGTCATACGGAGGACAAAACATAACAAAACGTTGTGGAATGCTCAGGCTGGTCTTAAATTGGCGAAACACATGTGGCTAGAGGCTAACAGAGCCCGATTTTTGATATTTTTCTTTTCAAAATAATGGTCAACGTCAAAAGTCCAAAATTCGAAAAAGTCTCATTAACTTTGGTAAAGATATTTTTCTAATCACAAATCTAAACCGAATATCAAAAATCAACCTAGCCTCTATAAGCCTCTAGCCACATGTGTCAGCTTCAATTTATGACCTTCCTGAGCTCTCTGCGGTGTTTCGTTACCGAGAAAATTTGGATCTACGAAATGATGTTAAGGTGAAAGTCTCTTTCAAGATATGGTGGCGCCAGTATCTGATGCAAATTTTAGTGCTTCCAGCAAAACTCGATTTACTTTTCAATCGGAAAGTAAAACTTTTTCGAAATTCAGCTTTTTAAGGTTTTTCAGACACCTTTTTTAAAAGCCTTCATACCCCTTCCATGAGGGACAAATAACATTGGTACTGATAGTAAATACTGTGGGCTCTCTGTGGATGTGCTTAGCTCATTACCGACTTATTATAAAAAGATTTATGTTTCTGACGAAGGGAGAGCGTTAAATGACTTATTTTGTGTTTAAAAACTAGTTTCCAGCTTTTTCCAAACATTTCAGGTATTTCAGTTGAAATCTCACCTCTTTAATTGCTGTTGAATCAAACGCAGCGATGAGATCTGTGACACGGCATTTCCGCAAACAGAACTCCGACTCTTCCACGAATTTTCCATAGTACACATTTGTGTATTTTTGGTAGGGCTGCTACATTACTATTACTTTTTATTACTATTACTCGGTAATAAGTAATAATTATTATTACTTTAATTACTTATTACTTTTCATCACTAATTACTTTATTATTTATCATTTTGATACTATTCGGACTTTAAGTGCTTGGTATTAGTAGTAAGGGATAAAGTTGAAACTTTTATTTTATTACTTATTATTTCTATCATTTTTAGATTTATTACTTATTACTAGTAGTAATAAGGAGTAACGTTATTACTTATTACTTAGTAATAAGTAATAAAAGCTTCAAGTAATAAAAGTAATAAGTAACAAGTAATAACGAGTAATAAGTTGTTACAGTAATAAAGTAATAACAAAACGATAAATGCGGTATGAATCAGATAAGTGGAAGAACTAAGTTATTGTCACAAAGATATCAGTTATTGGTCAAACATTTGCGGAACTCCCAGAAGAAAACCATATACAAGAGGCTTCTGTTATATTGTAGCTGTTCTTGCCTTGCTTTCAGTCCCGTTAATTACCGCAACGACTATTTGTCTTGTCGACTGTGAAGATAATGAAAAAGCTATTTGCATTGAAATTTGCCTTTACCATCTCAAAATATATTAATATATTGATGTAGATCTTTTATTTGACAAGGTAACGCTCGTCTGCATGCGTCACTTGCCTTTACGAACTTATTAATGCACTAGCGAACTCTCTTCTGTGGCTTTTAAATCCCAGCGAGTCTAACTACGATATCTTGTGGATTCTTCTCTGATTTCATGTGGACGTGGAAGATTCGTCATCTAATATAAATATTAAAAGGATTTTCGAGACGCATCAAAGACTCGCATATTACTGGAAATATTTTCGAATCCAAGACAACGCTCACGCGACCCTTTGGTCGGCGTTCACAACCAGCATAGGTGAGGAATACTGCGAACTTCTCAAATTGAATGTAAAAAGTGCTCAACCTAATACAAATCTAAAGAGTTTTATGGATGTCCGCTAGAAATCCCAAAGAATGTGAAACTACTTCTGACCGAGTCATCATGATAGATTATCAATATTCTGTAAGTTTCAGTTGCCAAATTTTAAAGTAAGTTCATAAGGCAAATTCTCTTCTTTTCGAAAACTGGAAAATATAGTATCAATATGTACGTAAATGGTTCAAGCGTAAAGGTAGTGAAAAATTTTATAAACTGGCAAAGGCGGAAACAGGTGTCTATTAATTAAAATGAAGAAGACTTCGTTAAGAGGCTAAATTAACCTTTAACACATCAAGTAGCACTAGTTGAGCAGTCAGTGATCTTCATAGTCGAGAGACCACAGCCGTCCAATCACTCTCGCATAAACATTGAAAAATAACTCACAATACCAAAATAAGTTTCGATATTGTGTTAATGTCTCAATGTGTGAGAACCGAAATTCAATTGATGATTAAAAATATTTTCTATCGTCTTTTTATTTTCTTATTACTTTTTATTACTTTTATTACTTTTTGTAGTTAATACTTATTACTTGGTAATAAGTAATAAGTAATAACGCTTTTGTTATTACTTATTACTAGTAATAGTAATGTAGCAGCCCTAATTTTTGGCAGTGTTGTGAGAGGTGGGAGCGAATTCGAAAAGTAGTTCCACACAAAACATCTTTTCATGATGCGAAACTGTATGTCCGTAACTGGACGAAATCTGTACTAGACACTCTCTACGTAGAACCGAAATCTCTTGTTCTGTAAAACAGATGCCTCCTAATTTATTTCAGATGCCTCTTCATTCAAGTCTGAGGTGGGTTGAAGACAAATCGTTAACGTACCTCTGTCACACGAATCTCTTTCAAAACTAATACGTTTTTCACGTGCGTTTCTTCGTTTGCTTTGAAAAGATTATCAAAGAAATGAGAGAATCATAGATTATATCTAGATTTTATCGAGGAAACGAAGCGATGCTCAATATATACCGACATTTTTTTATTCTCCTCTTCATTAAAAGCATGGATTGTTTGAGCTTTTAGAGTTTTCTGTCTGAAGAGAGAGAAAATTTTAAAAATATTCTGATATTCCTTCGCAAAAGAAACTTCGATTTTTCGAGTAACTTGATCTTTATCTGTGGATATTTCATAAAAGGATTTTCGTAAATACTCATTTTTATGAAGATCCGTTTTTTCATAAATTTGGTTACTTTATAGACAAATAGAAAAATGACTTTCCTAAAATAAAAAAAATAATTTTTGAATGAAATAAGAAATTCTTCCTGGTCCAAACGTAAAAAGGCTTTAATAAAATGACTTTCATGAATGGAATATTCCAATATTATGTAGTTAAGATAGAAGTAGTTAAAGTGTAACTACTTCCAGAAGGTATGATTAATATTAAGGATAGACAGTATGTATCGTCGAATAAGAAAGACGTGTGATAGGGGCAAAAGTAAGTACAGAATGGAACCAGTGAATAAAATAAGGTTTTCACTCACTGAATCAAAGAAACTCTTCCTTTCTCTCGTAAGCTCTGGGATAACATTATGATGTGGTCAGAAGTACTAGAGCTTTAACTACTTCTTTTCGTATAGTACATGTTAAGAACTATTTTCTAAGTCCAAAAAGAGCACTCAGAGGAAATAGTTTAATTCTAAGTACTTTCTGTTTAACAAAATCCTCCTTTTTTCAATTTATCACGAAAAAATGACTTACATAAAAAGAATAAAAAATATTATTTGAATATTTAATGTTTAAGTACTTTCTGTTTGGCTCTATCTACCTTGATTTATTCAACTAAAGTGTAGATATGAGAGAATGGAAGTAGTTCTGTTGTAAGTAGTTGGATTCTAACTACTTCCTTCGCAAGTACTAGTAGTTAATGGCAAGCAAAACTATAAACTACTCTCTTTGGAAAAAAAACCAATAAACTACTGACATTTATCATATCTTACCTGTTTAGTTTGCTGATTGACATTAGACGTCTGTGAATTTGTAGTTTCTGCAGACCTTGAATAATTTGTTAACTTTAATTTTGTTTTAGTAGTTGATGTAGAGAACATCAGTTACGTGGCTTTGTCAACTGGTATTGATGAGAGGAAATCAGCCAATCAGAAGTAGAAGTAAGAGTGTTAGTGTTTGATTGTGGAGTAACAGTGGAATTAGTGGAGAGGCTTTGAGAAGATGACGACTTTGAGGCACCAAACGTTGCTGCCACAGCAGATTGGTGTCTTGTAATAAGCACAAAAAGTAGTCGCAATTCAACAATATATGAATAATATATGAATAATCTATAACAGTCTTCTTTTTGGAAAAAAGGACTTTGATTAAAACCATTTAAAAATATTCAAATAATATTTTTTATTCTTTTTATGTAAGTCTTTTTTTCGTGATAAATTGAAAAAAGGAGGATTTTGCTAAAATACACGAGAAGGATCTTCCTAAAATGATTATTTCGGAAAATCTTTTTATGAAATACCCATAGATAAAGATCGCCGCGTCCGTTTTTTCTATCTACGCGCAAAATAGAATACAAGAGTAAAAAAATGATTTTCTGCTGATGCTACCCTTCTCTCATTTGATAATTAGGCGGTGATTGTATACTACAGTTAGGTGATAGTTTCGATAGTAATCAGAAAAACAAAATAGTTTGGAGAACTCCAAACAACAAAAGCTGACTGAGTTATACACTAGAAAAAGATTATGTGCATGATTAGTCCGTTCTTTTAAGATTCGTTTCACTCCATTGATGCCCTGTCTTACTTGTTAACTAAGGTATAAAAAGAATACCATCTTGGGCCATCATGTGCTCATTTTATTATCGACTTTTTATTTAAAAAATCTATTTTTTGACAGAGGGTGTTAGATAAATACTGTGTTATTGTTTTTGTTTAAGGATACCCCCCCCCCCATCCCTCTCTTTTTTTACCCTCTTGAAAACCAGGAAAGCTAGACGGATGTAAACTCATTCGAAAATTCTGGAAGACATCTCATTTTGAAGAGCACATTTTCTTCTACCATGCTGTCTATAAGAAAAAATGTTGACTATATACAGGAAAGGAGAGAAAAATTTACGAAACTAAAAAATTGTGATTTTCTAGGCTTTGAAGGAAAAAATTAAAAACTTCATAACTTTTTCAAAGTACGTTGTGGAGTACTAGGGGTGGCCTCGTTTTATGGACCAGACTTTCATCTACATTAGACTATATTCAGCTTAGAATTACAATTTTTTTGCAAAAAAGAAGGGTGTAACCTTAACTTTTGTGTTACATGAACAAGACAAAAATAGTTCAGCTTCATTTTCTTTGATGAAGAAAAACATCAACGGGATGATCACATTTGTTTTTTGCATAAAAAATAAATTGTTTTATGATACTTCGCGTACTGTCAACCTTCTATTTTATCTAGAATTTCTACGTTTGGTATTAATTATCTCAGATCTTAATATCTCAAGTGCTTTATACGAATAATGTTGAGATTTCTTTCTTTTGTTTTTTATTTCTGTTTAAGAAACTCTAAAGAAAAAAGAACGGCAAACATTTTTTTATTCGACGCCTTTGGTTCTTTATAGAAGAATAAATGTGTAGTTTAACCATAGTAACTCTTTTTATATACAAGACTGACATTCCTCATTTTGTTCTTCTTGAGTTTGAATTAAACACACTTTTCAACTTTATAGGTTTAGATTGATGATAAACGAACATATACACATAATAAGTAAGTATTTGAAAACAGTTTAATAGAAGAAAACATTTTATGTGTAGATTTTGTTTAATACATTTTACAGTTCGTTGAGAATGGGATGTCAAAATTCTGTGAACGTTCAAAAACCCGAGAGCAGTGATGTAAAAGATGTTGAACAAAAACCATTAGACAAAAGTGATAAATATTCTTCGAATGTTGAAGGGGAAAAAAATAAAGAATGGTTAGACAATCTCCTGCAGGCTTTTATCAAATAATTATAAGTTACCAATTCACTTATGCCCTTATTCAATAAAAATATATTTGATGTAACACTGGATGAGAAACAACTCAATGGTGTTGTATGACAAAATTAACCGACTTTGACCTTCTTTATCGTATCTTTGTGAGTAAAAAAACACACATTCCAACGTTTTTGAAAGTTGGACCATTTGATATCTGCTTCGACATATTTAATGGACATTAATAACGACAACGAGTTCGGAACAGTATGACAGTTTGATACCGAACCCAGTTACATCGGTGATTCTATTTTGGCACAATTTTTTGGTTCGACTAAATGAGAATGCCTGCTGTTTTGTTTTCGACGAAACGAGAACAGTAACTCGCCCCATGACAGAAGACCACGGCCAATTATATGACTTGAAAGGCAAACAGAAGACCACTGGTCTTCTATTATGTTCTCCAAAAAAGATCGGAAAATGTCCTATACCTATCTATAGGGCAATTTTCAAAAACATTCAGCTAGAATGTTCTTCCAGTAGTGATGGACTTCAAGTATGTTGGGAGTTACCGTTCGACTACTAGCAGACGGCAAAACTTGACCCCAGCAGTAGACCACCCATTTGAATTCGGCTTGCCGGACAAAATAGAAGACCAGGTGGTCTTCTATTATGGGGGGAATAGCACATAAATGCAGTATTAAAATTTCGATGAAACAAGAAATTTAAGTAGTCATTTGGCGAATCGAAAGCTAACCGTCTGTCGCGTTCAGTTTTCTGTGGTGAACGCTACAGAACGTAAATAGCAGAGTAGAGTGTCCATTTGGACTGGACTGAAAAATTTTGAACTCATGGACTCGGACTGGACTCAAACCTTCAAGATTGTGGGCTGATCTGGACTCCGCAAAAAGTTTTGGATTCACTTGAATCGAAGGAATAATCAATAAAAAACCTGTACTATCCAAAATTATATAAGGGAGTCTATTGTTCGCCAGAGTCATTTCTCTAAAAAACCGAGTATTGCCTACGAGTTCCGAGACTTCAAACAGATATATCTCACTCTTTTTCGGAAGGAAAAGGTGAGTTTTGTATCTTTTTGGGCTAGCACAGACGGTAAATCTTTGGTAAAAATTTCACTTCGTAAATAAGTAATCGTTTGTGGGAAAACGGCATTTTACTCCAAACATGTCCTGACAGATTAAAATGGTAGTTGTTTAAAAAAACATAAGTTAATTTCAACTTTTTAGACTTCAGTCGACTCCTCTCGGGATGAGGGTAAGAAACGCTTTCAGACATTTATGGAGTATTCTTCTTTGACTGAGTGGTCTGCATCTTTTCTTTATTTTCTCGTTTTCTATCATGAAATACTAGTGTTTAACATCGAAATTTAAATTATTTCTTAACAACTAGTGTCTGATCACCTACAAGTTTAAATGTTTTCTTTTTTTCATCTGCTTTTTACGGCAACAATGTATAAATATCCCTTTAGAAAAGACGGGAACGTAAGGTGCCGCTAATTCAAAAATCAAGCACTCTTCATTTTTCCTTGAAAGACACATCATCCGATGCAGAATTTTGTGCTGATTACGAATATCACCTTTTTAGTTCGATTTGTTTGAGTTTTGTGTG
>CAJNOQ010004285.1:0-17880 GCA_905250885.1 Didymodactylos carnosus | reverse complement strand
CCGCCTGATCACTTGGACCAGTTCTCCATCGACCGTGGTGGTGACCACAAAAGAAGTAGTGCTCTCGTCCTGGATGTATCAGATAGATTCTTCCAAAACCATTTAGACCTGTGAGATCCATGCGAGGAAGGTCAGGAGCATATCCCCATATTTCCGAATCCGGTCGAAATCGAATGATGTGATCGTAACGAACTCCAGTAGCTAGCTGATAATCGCGGACAAGTTGACCAGCAAGATACAAAGTTTTTAATTGGGATTGAAGTTGATTTAACTTTTGACCACACTGTGCGACTGCGGATGGCCCACCTTCGATCGGAAAGGTTTCCGCAGTTTTAGTCAAATCATTCACCTTATAGCTCTTCAGGAAATTTCCGTAACATTCTTTTAACTGGTGGCCAACGGTTTCAGCCGAGGGAATAATATTATTAGGCAGTTCGGCATCTTGCCAGTAAGTGTAGATGAAGACATCAGCTTCAGTACCTCGCCACTTTTGTATCACTTTCTGCATATGCCCGTTGCACGTTCTTAGGTTGGTTCTGTACAAACCGACAATAACTACAGCTAATCGACCTCTTGGCACATCGAATTCCTCTGCTTTAGAATGTTTCTTAGGAACGGATACCACAGGGCCTGCGGAGATCATCCTAGATGTTTCGGAGATTGCGGAAGAATGTTGCATGCTCGCGTTCCCCGATGATGTTCCAACACCGATAGTTGAGGAAGAATTTGAACGAAAGTGTCTTTCTATAAATTCATTCTCAGTCCAAACAACAGGTTCGACGATCTGACAGAGCAGTTGTTTCTCAGAAGTGAAAATCTTTAAACTTCCATTGTCTTCCAAAACCAGTTGTTTCACTCCACCACTAGCATCCTTACGACAGCCAGATATCATGCCACTCCACCAGACATTTCTTTCTGCCCAATTCCATGCAGCTGTGGACGCACGCACTCTCAGTTCTCCTTCATTCGTCAAGTCAACTGTATGTCGTCCTGGCCATGAATCACCAGTGTTGGTCCACCAGATTGGTCGTCCAAATGTTTTCCTCACAGAGGGTAAGTAGAGAATCTCAGACAAACGAAGGTTGCCAGAAGCCTCGAGACTTAACTGGAAACGACCATTGGGACTTTGTATACTACTGCATGTTTGATTTAGAGTTTCCACGGAAGTAAGCACGGATTTGAAAGATGCGGTTGTTACAGAGTTCTGGCTAGGAAACGATGTCTGCCTAGGAAACGCTGTCTGCCGAGGATTGATGCGCCAATAAAGATACGAAAAGACGCAAAGAACTATAATTGGCAGAAC
Source organism: Didymodactylos carnosus (assembly GCA_905250885.1). Classification (NCBI taxonomy): domain Eukaryota; kingdom Metazoa; phylum Rotifera; class Eurotatoria; order Philodinida; family Philodinidae; genus Didymodactylos; species Didymodactylos carnosus. Next base: position 16,577 of record CAJNOQ010004285.1, on the reverse strand, counting down.
AAAGCTGCAAGCCGAGCGGCGCGCAGAAGACTCCAGGACTATGAGCATAAAAAAGCTAATCTATACTACAACCGCTCTCTAGTGATTCGTAAATGCACCTTGCGAATTAGGCATTGAATCACAGTATTTAAATCGAACGATGTACCTATAAGTTGATGAAAATAATGAGAAATAAACTAACAAACGCATACAGTGCTTCCCAGACGTTTGCAATCCTGTGGAAAAATATTTGAAATCAATCCTGTATCTTGCTGCTTGGTGTGCGTGTATTCTGTCAAATGCTGATGATTAGATGAAATGCTGATATATTTTCGGTTGTTCGTCTGTGTCCTGCGCTCGAGTTTTCGGATCAGTCTCTTCACTCATTCAAGGAATTTTTTCCCATTCCACGATAAAAAGGCCAGGTTCTCAGTTTCTCCAACGATTTTTTGAACAGCTTTCTAATAAAAAGCATTAAGAATCTGCAGTTTTTAGCTTCAAGGAGCAACATCCGGGACATCTGGCGAGGTTTCCTCGACAAACTATCGCTCTTCTACGATATATCTTTCGGAAGAATCTGTCCGATGTCGACATTGGGTATAGTAAAACACCGCTTCAAACACATGTGAATATACAGCAGATTTCGCGCTACAAAATGACGCAAGTACCACATTTTCATCTACTACCGTGGTTCATATGTTTCCAGCACGAGAAATCTCATGACACTGTTTGTTTTGTTCCCCGGATCAAAGAACCTTTGAAAGACGAATTTAACGATCATTCCACTATGATCGTTCTATAAGAAAACGTACACCGCAACTTTCAAACAGAAAGGCTTTAGCGCTAGCTTAGAGTGAGATATTTCAACTGATTCCGTGATAGTAGTGTAAGAACTACATAAAACAGTAACAAACCTAAGCATAAAAAGCTCGATTGTAATGAACTGATAATGACGGACGAAATCTGAGAACTGAACGATCGCTAGATTTCTCCTCAGTTGCAATTATCCCTTTGTCACCCGATAATTGATCGATTTAACTACCACTAGTGACACATGTAGACATATCTAGTTAAAAGTCCCTTTTCCAATTAGTAATCTAGATGACAACTACTCGTACGTGTATCGCGCGATTACAGTCGGAATGTATCTAGATTTTTCCCATAGGTGATGTTTGCTTCGATGCAAAACAAACAGTGTCACGCGATTTCTCGTGTTGAAAACATATGAACCATGGTAGTAGATGAAAATGTGGTACTTGCGACATTTTGTAGCGCGAAATCTGCTGTATATCCACAACTGTTTGAAGCAGTATTTTACTATACGGTGTTTCCCATTGCTGACATCGGACAGATTTCTTCAAAAAGGTATACGTGCACAGCAAGCATTTTTCCATAGAGCAGGCGGACATCTGGTATTTTGGGTTAAGAAATGATTGTTTTCGCTGATCACCACAGATTCTGACTATATCGATGCACATTCTGTGAAATTTTGAATGAATTGGAGTTTCGGAAATTTTCGAAAACTTATTACACTGAACATAGCTCTCGGAAAAATCGTCTCGTTTCGGAAAAACGTTTATCGCTAAAAGACTTAATCTGAGACGAACATTCTTTTTACCAATAGCTGGCTAGAAGCGTCCTGATTCCAAATAATACGTTTCGAAAATTTAAATGTAATTTAGTTCAATAAAAAATTGATTTTACATAAAGGTCACGGATATACAAGGTATTTTTTCTTCAACATTTTATACCCGCACTAAAAAAACCACACTTTCGATTCTTCGCTAAATGTCCGCCTGGATACCCACTGCGCCGTAGTAGAGCGTTAGTTTGTCGAGGAAATCTCGCCAGATGTGCTCTCATTTATTGTCCAAAATCTATCAGATTATATGTAATCGAGGGCGTTGATTAGGATACTATCATACTAGCCCAAAAAGAAGGCAGGCAGTTGTTTCATTAAAAACTCGACAAATATAAGTGAGAGAGCTGCGCTTTCTAGCAATCGAACGTAGAGGACAGTAGCCAACCTCTCAGAAGCGAAAGTTCGTCTTTAAAACCGTTTAGAGACCGATTTTCAGGGGAATCTTTAGGAAACGACCTCAGATCTCTGGAAACTGGCATAATAATCTGCCGATTTTTTTCATAGATAGGTACGCTGAAGCATCCTCTAAAAAACTGAATCTAAGCAAAAGGTTCATTTTGCTGAGCCCCGGTGAACCTGAGGTATTCTCGGAAGCCTTAGGACTACTTTACGATTCGGCCTGAGCACCTTAAACATACATGGAAACACAGGTTATCAACTATACTAAAGCTCGTGCCAACAATTGTTTTTCAAAAACCTAATGGAAACGTTTATTACGTAACATATCCTATTTTTTAGCAGAATCGAAAAATTCCCAGCCCAATCACGATCCATCAAATTATGTTAGAATATCAACATGTAATCTATTTTACCTGCTCAATACTATGCAGTTCAGTAAAAGCTTTAATAATCAACGGAAAATACTGCGATTTGTAAAAAGGTTTTCTGAAAATGTTCCAAAATACACAAAATGCTTTTTTCTATTCTCAAGTAAAAAAAATATATAAGGCAGGTGAAATAAAGTACATCTTGATATTCTGACATAATCTTATGAGTTTTTATGAGGGTAATGAGTTTCTTGAGTCTACTCAAAAATATACAAAAAATAGGGTATTCCACCTATTATACGTTTTCACTTGGTTCACGAAACTGTTTTCGAATACAAATCTGATCACAAGATTCAGCATACTCGATAACCTATGTTTCCATGTACTTTTAAAGCACCCAGACCTCATAGTAAAGTAGTCATAATATTCCATACTGGATTAGGCAGTAAAAATTTTCTATCTCTGCGAAAAGTTGTTCGTTGGCTCTGAATACTTGCTTATATAGCTACTTCAACGTGCTCTATAATCTAGCAGTGGCGAAATATTCTCAGCTGTAAGTTCATAACGGGTCTTAAGACACCCGGATTCCAGAGACCCACCCCAAAAGGGCCTAGCAGCAGAAATGCATATCAAATTCGTGATCGACATCAAGCATCACCTATAATCTGTATGTTTTAAGAAACAGCGGTTGGACGCTTGGGAAGGTTCCTTCGTCAGAAGAGTAGGAACGTCAGATTATAATTAAAAAAACTTAAATTTAATCACTGCTGCTGTTCATTTAAAAAAGAGTAATGAGTGAAACCCAGCAGTTCTTAAAAACGCGTCGCCCATAGTATCCGATAGTCGCGAAGCTTTATGAACTTACGAGCTGATCATTGGAGTTATTCGAACCAAATTTTGAAAAAGAATGTAAATCACATCTTCTACAAAAATTGTGGTTTTTTAGGAACCCAGCCAGAAAAGAAAATCACTGGCACTCAGCACCCTCGATTACCTATAACCCGATAGATATTGGGCAAAAAAGCGAAGGGAAATCAGAATCTAAGAAGCTTACCTCGTAAGTACTAGTGAGCGGAATCAACATAGTGTGCTAGTTCCTGTGGAGATTCTACTTTAAAGACTTTCATGAGACATTCCTTGCGAGTATTGCACACACCCGAAATGCTGACCGTTTTCCTATACCATACGTTGGTTGTAGCGCTCTGCACCCAACACCTCTAGTTTCTGTTGGGTTAATGCCTCCTTTCAATGTTCTCGTTTGATTATGTTAGCATTGTAGTAGAAGTTCGATACTGAAAGAGACAGCCTCGACAGTTTAGCAGCAAAAGCGTGGCTCCGCACGGAAAGAGGACAACAGCTTCGATCCTTGCTTCGGGTGGGACGAAACATTTTTTTTGTTCTGTCTGTGGGTGTCACTCTGACATATCAAATTACGACATGTTCTCAACGAAAAATTCGAGTGTAAGTAGACGGAAAATAGAGTCAGAAACTGTTTCAAAATTCCAAGAAATTTTGCACAACTCTCTTGTAGGAAGCGCCTGTCCAGGAGGACCTTGAAGTAGGCGCATATTTCTAATTAGGTAGTCTGTAAAGAAAATTAGCTAACTAACCGTAATCTTTCAGGCTTGGCGCTGTTTCTATGGTATGCGCGCAATTGGTTTTAATTAGTAGCTGAATTGTGCCACAGGACTTTACGAAATCAGAAAATGACTTTTAACATGGCTAGAAGTGAAACAGTTGGATGGAGAAACATGTGAAAAGAAAATGTATGCCTCGACCGGAAATCGAATCAAAGATCCCACGGTAACAAGCTAGTAGCTCTAACCACTGTGCTACCGAAGCACGATCTAGCAGACACTCTCAGTGTTATGTGTCAAGTGTGCACGAATCATTTCACAGCATGTTCGTTTTGCTTCAGAAGTATTCAAGAATATATTTATATGTTAACACAATGACGAAAAAATCCAGTGCACAACCACTACCTTTGAGTCTCACTCAAAAATCTCATGCTGTATGTGGAGTAACTAAATCCATCTAAAACGTTTTTAAAACTTACTTATCAGTCAGCGATTCAGGTCGACGACGAAAAAAAATGCCATGCAGGAGATATAATATTTAATAATATATATAATATATTTAATTTAATACTATTACAGTTGCAGAATATTAAACTCAGCGTTTTATATGTCTCTTTTGTCTTCGACTTACTCACTGAGAATCAGCGTCATTCAATTTTGTGCTGTGTTGAGATTTTTCTTCTCATATTTCGTTCATTTTTTTTTTGTTTTTTACAACACGTACCTCTGCACATTCTTTTGTTTGCTGATGACAAAAAAGTTTACAGCATAATTGTATGATGTTTAATATGAAAAGTATGATTTTATCGTAACCAACGCCGCTAACTAAATAAAAGAGTCCGTACAACTTCATGTTTCATTGTCAATGCTGACAACAAACTGAGTCGGATATACCATTAATTTTACCTGTACCATTAGAATTACCTGCCCGAGTCGTTTTAATGATATTAAACTCTTGCAAATATTCAGCGTGTCTGACTATGCGTCCTTATCACCCCCGCTTAATCTAAAATTAAAATACAAAGGACTAGTCCTGTCCTCTTCTTCCAAAGCGACCTCTCAGCAGTGAGAAAGTCTAAATTCAGTGTGACCCCGATTTACCAAAATGCATTTTTTAAAGAATATGTTAAGTTCTATTTAAAGTATCAGATGTGTGGTTAGATTCGGTGCGGGAAATTCGTAAACTCGTAAGTTCATAGAAATAAAATAGGATTTGTGTTTCATAAGATACCAAAGTGATTTCATGGAAAACTGACAAATAGAGCTCTTTCAGAAGATGAGACCACATTAGGATCTGTCACATCCCAAAAGAGAAGTTGATCGAACGACCAAGTTTTTGAAAAACTTGTAATATGGGTATGAAATCATGGAGAACACTACGACTCACGAGGAAGGCCACCGACTGATCCCTCGCTTTTGAGCTGAAACTTAGTTGACAAGGGGTAATCGAACATGCTGATTCCGAATATCATAATGGTTTTTGCCCGCTTTGACCTTAAAGCCCCTGTTTTTCAAAGATCTTGGTTTTTAGGCCGAAAAATCATTTGCACCAAAAAACTTTTTGATCTGCTCATATGAAAGAGCAGATCGCAAAACCAACAAAAACTATCTTTTCAAGGCTCTTTGTAAGATTTTGAGCGAGGTTTTTAGGTCGAGAACTAAAAAAAACAGCGAAAAACCGGTTTTTCTCTGTACACATTTCCGTACAGAAAATTCGTGTTTTTTTTCTTTTCGTTCTCTTTTCATACCTGTTTCTTCAGTGCTTTAAGGTTAAAAAAACATTAAAGCAGTTTAAAAGCGATGGCGCGTATAAATAAAAACTGCATTTCTAATGGAAATGATAGCTAACGAAAAAATGTTCAAAACATAACTTCATTGAACATCGAGCACAGTTAATAAAAACCACTTCAGAACAGTCTTTTTCTTGACGCTCTGCGTAAGCATGTCCGTTAGGAAAGCAAATTTCATTCACATTATGAAACTGTGAAGGAGCTTCTTGTGACAGTCCGCTAGCTACCCAAGAATTACTTCATTGGAGTAAAAACAGTGCGCTTAATTGATTGTGGAGTAGACTGACCAATTTAATGGTACTGTTTCGTTCGTGCAAGTGAATATCCAGTTCGTCCAGTGCAACACGATGATAACAAGCTTTCAGAAAGTTTTTAATTTGCCTATTAAAATAACAATCTAATGGCTGTAGATCGGCAGTAGTATTCTGCGGAATTTGCAAGTGTGTTGTCTGTTTGCCGCTGCAGTTTTGAGGCTGAAAGGTTTCTTCTTGACTTTGGCCAGGGTAACTGTCAGAGAATAACAAACATTTGGCGCCGACCAATGGCAGAAACCAGTTATCTCCCCAATATTCAACTAGTGACGTTATGAGTTTGCCTGAAGAAGAATATGTTATAACAACGCTTTCGCTAAAACAGGTTGCTTTTCACTTGTTCTCCCATTTTGCCTTAATTAAGCGAAAAAACGAATGAGAGAACTTTGAAGAGATTTAGATTATGCACAACTTACCGCCTGGCTCTTGTAAGCATAGATAAATAGCTGCTAAAAGTTTTCCGTCTAGGGAAATAGTTGGTTGTAAAGTGTAGGAGTGTGTCGTGGGATTTTTCGACTGTACAGCACCAAAGATTTTCTTTTCGCCAATGAAAGTGATAGTCCGACTTGAGTGCAATTCTTTTTCCACACCCGTCTGATCTGTGTTAAAAACTTCAGAAGGTTTAAAATGAGACGAAATTTTATTATATTCTTTAAGAAAGTCTTCCCAGGACGTCGAAAACGGTGTAATTAATTGCCAATTAAATGCCATTTAATATGCTGTTAATAAGCATTTAAATGGCATTTTTTATGACATTTGACCCAGTTTTTAGGCCGTTTTTTGCCATTATAACTGGGAACGTTTAAATGCATTTAGTTCGCATTTTTTTAAATGTCATAAAACGGTCAAATAACAGGCATTTAACTGCTGACAGTAATCCCGCTGGTCACATTTTTTTGCCATTTAAATGTCAATTTTTAGACCGTTAGAAAATGTGAAAAAAATGGCATTTAATTAAATGCGTTTATAAGCCATTTTTTTCGCTGTAATATGAAATTAAATGTCAATTTTCTCTTTATTAAAAACGGCTAATTGTTACTACTGTCAATATTAATAAAGCTCAAAACAGCCAAAAACTTTATATTTTCCAATTGTTATGGGTTAGTTCCTTTCCTAGGGCTGCCTGTTTATCGTGTTAAATGGTATTTTCTGTTATTCCACAGTTGCAATATTATTAGCAAAATTATCGTTTGCTATTTGATTAATAGACTCGCTTTTTTAGCTGTTCGGTTAGATAAACAGCTTATTTTTCTCAAAATGTGGCGTTATCAACCACTGTGCCCGTGATTCGAATTTGGTGTTTTTCTCAGAGCTTTAAGAAAGTGACAAACTCTAGTGAGGTGTGCGGCGTGAAACTTGACTCGGTTGTAATAAGTCGTTCATGAATTAAAAATCTTTTTTTGATCAGCAAGAAGAAATAAGTTTATTGCGAAAGATCATGCTGAGATAAATTTCTTTGTCACCCCAAAAGTCTTCGGAACGTAATTACGCATACTTGATGGCAAAAGGATAATCTTTTAGAAGAACAGTTCCAATAAGATCAAATTTAAAATGTCGTAAATGAAAGTGGAGTTCTGAACAGCAGTGGTTGAAATTCCAGTCCAATACCGAATGAAATATCAATGGTTCGCTGTATTACCAACAGAGATAACTCCTCTTTCTTGAGACATCGATGAAGTCGGGAAAGTTCGCCGCAGACAACTCAATGTGAAGTACCGTACAATTTTTTTTAATCATGTTCATCAAAACGGGAAACAGATGTCACAACAAAAGAAACATCAGATTCAAAAACAACGCAATGTCTCAAGATATCAGAAACACATACGATTAATTTTTTTGCACACGTTTCTTTTTTAGTACAAAGAAATATTTGTCAACGGTACTGTTAACCTCATTAAAAAATGGGCATGACATAAAATAATCCGAAAATTGTTGTTTTTTGATATATTCTTCGATTATAGCATATGATGAATCTTTTACGCTGTAAAAGAATAAAATTTTCCCAAATTTTAAATCAACCGCACCTCGAATGGCAACGAAATAGCTATTTGGATACCCTCTTTTACTATACAGTAATGAATGATAACACTGTCCATAAATCATAAATCGACGGAACACGGATACACATAAATCGGGGGATGAACAGCTGCAAACATCAGCATGATGTGTCAATAAACTTCGAGCAGGTTGTTTAGTTTTGACAATATCGAAAAGAACCGACGGTTCAATATCGAATCGTAGAGTTTCTCGACATCATAGCTGACATCAACCAGTCGAGAAAAATCCAGCAAAGTTTTTTGGCAGCTGCGTTACTGGAAACTGAATAACTTTTAAAAGAAAGTACTAGGAATCTAACATACCATTTTCCGTAAACACCTACATCGTGCAAGACGAACATTTCTGAAAAAATAAGACGTCTTAAAGCTCTTTGTGATACTTTTTTCAGTAAACGGCATTGAATTTCCAGACACCTCCACAGCCATGTTCCTGGTAGCTCAATGTTGATTCTGTTAGCTTTAACCAAGAATGGTCTTCCTTTAAGTGAATGCTGTTCGATGCAGCAGTGTCTCAGAGAGCTCGAAGACATCTCATTTTGTGCAGAAATGTTCGCTATTCGATGTAGGTGTTTAGGCGAACATTTATGGACGACTTTTAGTGCCTTTTGCTTTATCAGGTACCTGACTTCTAAAACATTTCATGAAATCTTCATACACATTACAGCTGATTGGAATCTTCTCTTACTCTCAGTTATTCGAATCACTTCCCAGATTTGGTCTGACTGTTGCACGAGAGAAGTAAAACCAAAAGTAAAGATGGACGGATAAATTTGGGACTCACTGTAGGTGACAAAGATTATTCAAATCTTCAGTCCTTCTCAAGTCACACATTCTTTATAAAAGAATTGATGGTACATGTTACGCTCAGTTATTAGCGTATGGTGAAATGTTATGTTTATTATAAGAAAGACTCTCCGAACAGCTTTATGATAATAAAGCATAAATTTCCGACAATTCTGAACCTACAAAAAAATTGTTTCACGTTTCGCCTTTCTAACTTTGTGTCATAGTGTACAAACGAAGTTAAAGTTTCTGAAAGGAGATCATTTCCTAAGAAATGACATTTCTCAAAAAATGAATTATCGTACAGCTCGGTACGACATTTCAATTGGAATTCTAAGATTCATACTACAGTCCCGAAAATGCACTAATTCACTGCCAGTGTAATTCTTTATCAGCAGTATTGCGCCTCAACTGCTAGATAAATCGAAATCTGGTCTCTACCGCTTCAATCGATCTAAATAGAGCACTGGCAAATAAGGAGATATCTCTTTTCACATACGATATCTCGTGTGCAAACATTTCTTTTGTCTCAGTGCGTCGATTGAAACGAAAGAGAACAGAAAGATATGCATGTGCGAAAAGAGATATCTCCTTATTTGCTAGTGCTCTAATGATAATTTTTTGTTCAAATACATTTATTTTCGTAGAATGCAAAAACAACCTAATAGCGTAGAGACAACAAGTAAATACAACACAAGTCATATAGTCTAATAAAACACAAGGTATATTTCGATTTTTTTAACGTTCAGACTGAACAAGCCTACTGTTTCTAACAACAAGCAAACAAAATAAAGATGTAAAAGATGTAAAAAAATGAAAAGAACACTAATTTGTGACACAAGCAGAAAATGAATTATAATAACACAAAAGAATATCTGTTCGCTGCTGATTTCTTCCCAGTCACATGGTAAAATTAGAGCTAGTCTAGCATGGAAAAACACAAGCATAAGAAGATCCAGACGTAGTCATTCTGCAAAACACAGATAGACAACACATGGTTAGTTAGTTGTTTAATCATCCTTCGAGCCAGTGGCGGTCGTAACAACATGAGCAGCCGTACCTGCAGCAGTAGCAGCAATATATGCGGCTTGGCGAACTTTAGCACGTGTATTTATTAATAAATTTCTGAATGATTTCACCAAGATTGTTTCGTAATACACATTAAACGTGTTTTCGGAAATGGAATATTTGTGACTATTGCTTCTATAATGAGGGTAACATGCCTAATACAGAAACTTTGAGCAGATATGTCGCAATAAAAGTGAGTTTCGAGTATTTGCTGCTGTTTTTCTGATATATACTATACATTTAATGAGTGACAAATTATCGAAACAAACCTGAAAGGTATTTGCTTCGATGGAAAATATCCAAGGCTACTCTACTACGCGAATAAGAGTTATTTTACAGACTGCACAGGAACAACTTTTTCCTACTTCTTGTCCCGTAAGTGGTAACCTGTGAACTTTTCAGAACGCACCACACACCAGCTGGCCGGTTGCTTTTCATACGTCTGCACGTACTCACGTAAAAATCTTTTTGCAGTAAGTATATCTTTTGCAGTAAGTATCTATTCTTCGCAGAGAAAATAAGAATGAAAATAAACTTTCTTTTGTTAAACTTCCCGTCACAATTGTCGAACGAAGATCATAGAATGTTTCATACAGATAGTGCCTGCAGAAAATGAGAAAATTTAAGGCGCTCTAAATTCAAGGTTACAGCACTATTTTTCTTGTGACTCAAATATACATCATTCGATGCCGAATTTAACCCTGGTCACGAATATCTACTTTTTAGCCTTCCCAGTGCACGTTTTCCGTAAAAAATATTCAAAAACTGAAAATCGCCGTTTTTTCGAAATATCTCTAATTTTTGAAAACACCGTTTCGGTCTGGTTTTTGAACCATGGAAAAGTGATTTTCTTGTTCAACGTCGAAAACGGCATACAGAAAACTATATTTCAAGGTTAGAGTACGAACAGAAGTGTTCCGGGGCTGCGCAAAGTTGAAAGACGTCAATTTCCTGACTCTCACTCGCAAATCTATGTCCTTTTTCTCCTTAAAAAGATGGAACCTTGAGTTTAACGCCATTCGATACGCCTTGAAGCGTGGAACCAAGATAGTTATTCCTTTTTAAAATGTTTCGTTACTGAGCAAATTCATTTTTTCTAAATCAGAGGCGAAAAACTCGTAATTCTGCCCATAATTCTCAATTTTCTCCATCAGAACTCACTTTTTCAGTAAAAAAATATCATATTCGAGATCAGGATCAAAAACTGAGTCAATTAATGTGTATTTCGAATTTTTTAGTTCATTTTGATTTCCTGGTAAAAATCTCGGTAATTTTTCTACGCAAAAATTCGAAAAAAATTAAAGCAGTCAGATAGAATAGAGATAAGCAAAGCAAAGCACGAGTAAACAATGTCCGATTGCCGACAAAGAATTAGACAACCTTCGTATTTTTAGAGCTGATTTGAGCGGTGAATTTGTTTAGGACTTTTATCGCCAGTAGCATACTCTACCTGTTTCTTATATGTTTTCGGAATAATACATGTCAGATTACAGTTTCAAAAATAACAACTAGTAACTAACTTGATCTGCCTTAGACACACATTCACTCCTCCTTCCACCCCGCGAAGAATTCACTACACTAGACACTGTAGTGTCTTTGTTACTTTAGAATTTTACAGTTTACGACAGGAAATTACTTAGCGAGACTGCATTAGGTCAGAGACAAAATCAAAATAGTTCCTCATCATCCGAGGTCTAGCATGCTATGCTCTATTTTTCAATCGTTCGTTTCGGTGCATTCAAATTTTTGTTATTCTAGAAATGCGTTTATCAATGTTGCGGAGAGATTTTTGATATTTTACTTGATCAGCGTCAAAAGTCCAAAATTCAAAAACGTCTCATTAACTTTGGTAAAGGTGTTTTTCTACATGAGATTATCTGATTGTCTGCTTCTCAGCTACTTAGAACCGACACACCATATATAGAGAATATCGAATTATAATCATAACTTAGCGGAGGATTTACACTTTTCCAAAAATTTTCGAAGTTTGCCAGATGTCTAACTTCTTAATCTAATAATATCTGAGGTTGACTTTTTCCCAGATTAACTAGAAATGGTTTCGTAAATTCAATGTTTCTGAAGGTTTTTGAAAAAGAATTCTGAAAGTCCTAAAATCCTCCTTTTCTAAGTTACAAAAATTTGAATTAAAATTTTTAGGGTTGACCGTTTTAACAGACATGAAGCTATGTTGAGTAGAGTATTCTGATTAACATGAGATGTCCCACAGATTCGTACGGCATCGTCTTGCAGGTTATACCAGTTTTGCTCAAGACGCTGAATTATAATTAATAAAGCGATAACGGCTTTGCCTGGGATATGGTTTGTATGTACCAAAATTGTATTTGCTCCTAGATGGTTCATCGTAAAAATTTCATTTTTTTATTTCGAAGCTAAAACTTTATTCTGAATTCTGTCCGTAGCGGTTTTTGAATTTCATTTTCTTTACAGAGAAAAATGGGACATATTCCTTCAGATTGCGGGTTATTGTCAGAGTTGTGACTTGAAATACATGTAACGAATGAACTGGAGCGAAATTCAAAAATCTTCGGACAACCTTTAGATTTAGGTATCTACTTTCATTTGAGATCACTCGCAGCTTTCTGTCCTTCCTACAAAAAAGCCTTAACTCTCTTACAAAGAGATCCATTTTGCTCCTTTACCCGCCTGTAACTCGTCTACGGTCCAAACTTCAGAGCTCCAGTTTTTGGCATAAGCTAATTGGATAGTAAGCGTTAATTGCGGTACGCATCATCGAAATCGGATGTGAAAGTAAAAGTTTTTTCTGGATTGGGGTCCCCCAAGCACCCAATATGTAACAGAATGCATGCACCCAGAATGCACATGTGTGGATGCGGCAAAGAAACATAGTCAAGTCGAATAGTGGCTTGTATATGGCATTTGAAGCCTCAAGAAAGACCTTACAAACCCACATACTAAGGGTCATCCATTATCCTATAATCCATCCGAGCATGGGGCCACAGCAGCAGAGTAAGCTAGTGACGGAAGAGTTACTTTGTGGATGGGAGTTGGTTTCATTCGCAATCTAATGAATTTAGCTTCAAAATGTCGGCCACACTGCAAGCTTTCTTTTATACATAACTAACGTGAATCAGATCGATTCGCTTTGTCCATTGACTGTAAGTCGGTTTTATTGTAGCGCAGCTAAGGACAACCCAACTGCAAACAACTACCCGTAGCCGTTCGAGCTTACTACATTTTTCATATACTACCCCGCAGACACCGCTATCGATCCTTTAAAGGTTGCGTATCGTTTGAAGTCCATCACTCTCATAGCTGTGAGTATGTAATTTACATATCGAACTCCATGTCCGAACAACGGAAACCGAGTCAAAATGCATTTCGACCAGCAGGTTGCTCCTAAACCTCACTCAAAGTCATTATTTTACACTTCTCAATCTCGCGACAACCGAATGCATCGACAACTTTAACCATCCTACCGGATCAAATTTTCAATCTACTGCTTCAGAAACATCCTAACACCGTTCGCAACAAATTAATATCCGATGATCTGACGTCCGTCAGCTAGTGGTCTAGTTTTCGTTGTACTACCGGTCTGAAGTAACGCTGCAAGGTGATAGCTTTTCACGCTGCCCGTTATTCCCTCCATATACACACCAGGTAGCGTTCGTCTGTATTCGCTCGGCCCTTTGGCTTTAGGAACTTATATCTGCGAATGGACTTCGATAACTTTGAATCAAAGAGAACGCGCACACCTCCATTCGGTCACTAGGGGGCTAGCTACAATATGTGTGTATGTATGTCCGTAACGCTATTGTCTCCGTGTAGATATGTCTGTCACACAATGTTCAAATGTATGTGTGTATACATGCCCCTCACAGTAATGCTGAACGACCAGCATGATCAAAAATTGGCACTTGTCAAAATGTCGACATTGTCTGAGAGAAGTTCGATTGGTTGAGATCAGTTCACAGAACTTATAATGCATAGAAACACATTCAAATCTAATGATTTTTTCTATCTTATTGACACTACATCTACACAAACATTTTACGAAACCTTCTCGCACGTTGATACAGGTGGATACAACTTGTAGTTTACACTATTTACTCAACTCTTCTGCTCTATCTTATCACTTCGAAGGGTGTATCGTGTTCTTCGACAAAATGTTAGTGTTTTTGCTTCTTATGCGTCATTTATAATTTATTTATTCTGCGGCATCTATAAGTAGCGATTGCTTTTGGAGTTTTAACTTCGCTAGAACACATTCAATATTAAAACACTGGTCAAACATATTACTGCTTGGCAATAAATCCAGCACAATGTATGTATATGTTAATTGATGACTAGCTGTTTTGCGCCTTGAGCGTGGTGAGGCGTTTGTAGCAGCTAAAGTTCACAAGAACTACTATAACCTGCTGAAAAATGCTATGTCACATCACTGCATACTGATATTCTGACAGTCCTCGATATTTATGGAGTATAAGTAATTGATTATGAAGCTCCTACGGAACTGTGTGATGATGTGGTCATAGCTATTTTTCTCTTTTCATATTTTTCATAAAATTCCTTCTGTTTCGGACCTTTCATATGTGGTGGAGTAGTTTTCGTGGTAATTTGTGCTTGTCATTGTAGTCAATTTTTGACCTTACAAATGGCTAGCAGCAGTGGCGTCGAAGCTCTTAAAGGTAACTGGGACTATGTATGTGATGGGCACATTCTGAACTACCAACATTACATATTTTGCCTATCATTATAAGGTTGACGGTGATAACTTCGATGATTATCTGAAGGAGCTTGGTGTTGGCATGATAGCGCGTATGATGGCTAAAGGCATCAAGCCGCGCATAGTCATTAGTGAAAAGGATGGCAAGTGGTCGCTCCGCGTAGAGACTACCCTTAAAACAACTACGACCGAGTTTATACCTGATGTTGAGTACGAAGAAACAACGCCGGATGGACGGGAACTCAAAGTACGGCTATTTCTTGCTTGCACTGGAAGTTATCCGTTCTTTTCCAGGGGACCATTCGATTTGAAAACGGCAAGTGGATTCAAACGATGCGTGACAAGAACGGCAAAGTATCGATAGTGACACGCTGGGTAGACGGTGAAGATCAACAACAGAT
The DNA here is from genome assembly GCA_905250885.1 of Didymodactylos carnosus. Taxonomy (NCBI): domain Eukaryota; kingdom Metazoa; phylum Rotifera; class Eurotatoria; order Philodinida; family Philodinidae; genus Didymodactylos; species Didymodactylos carnosus. The sequence goes on along the minus strand of CAJNOQ010004285.1, from coordinate 1,497 downwards.
TGTAAGTTCTTTCTAGCCTCCCTTCTTCACTCTTGAAACATATCTCACACTTTCAGACTTTCGAATGCGGCAAGACCAAAGTCCGCAGATGGTACAAGCGCGTCGCGTAGATGATGAGAAAAATTGCTGCAACATTCTGACAAACATCGTTTTTTTATTTTGTGAAATAGGGATTATTCCTTGAAATATTCGAAAATAAAATAACCTAGGCTTCCCAGGTCAAAGTTTCTGATGGATGAATCTCGTCCAATTGGGCCGAGAGCCGTTTTCCAGGATTCCCACAGACATTTTACCGGATTCCAACACTTGCAGGCAGTTGATTTTTGCGGGAAACGACACCAAAACAGGATCAAGTACAGTTGGAAAGTGAAATTAGCTGCGAGAGATGATTAGTGCTAATTAATGCTAATGAACTTTAAGATAATTTTTACATCGACAACACGCTGAACTTTTCATGTACATTATCTGATTCTCGTTGCAACAGACAAAAAAAGCTTTTTAAAAACATGCAACGTCAATCGTCCCACTTGGAAATAAGCACTGATTTAACTTAATCACGTGAACTTCACAACTTAAAGTAAAATTAACTACACTGTAAGTTACTTAACTGGGTTTTTACATTCATCCGAAGTACACAAGTTAATCTCCACGCGCCAATCAGCTTTAGCGAATTAAAATGTTGGTTGCTGATATTAGAATATTTTCTTCACAGCTAGCGGTTAAAACACTTAGATCATCCGGGCAGGGAAACCGAAATCTGATTCAAGTTAATATTCGTACTGGGTTGTTTGCATCAATTAATATTCGTACCTGAGCTTACATCGACTTTGTCCGGATTGTTCGAGAGAGTAACAGGACTAGTAGAACTCGGGCTCTTGATGACGAATATCACGTTTAAAAAGTTTTAAAACAACGGCATGGTGGTCTTCTGGACCTGTGGAAATCATGTTTCCCAGTAGAATAGTCCTGTACGCATTTTTCCCATTTTTTAGTGGAACACTTTATGAGCTGGTACCGTCGGATTAGTTTCTGTATGTGCAGAGCTACAAAATCACTAGGGGATAAAAAGTTCCAAAATGTTAAGCACGTTCTCAGGAAAATGTTTAAAAAGATCGCTTTTTCCGAAAAGTAGGCCTTTTTTGTAAACCATTTTCTCCCCTTAAAATCACATCAACGCAAGACGACAAAATGTGCATCCGACGCGTCCTTTCAAGTTCTATCCGATGAAGGGATTCGCGTTGCGATTAGAAAACATTTAATGATAAAAAGCACAGCTCTTAAAGGCAGTTTTCCTCATTTTGCAAAGTTCGAGTCCATGCTGCGCCATTCTACAGAATTCCAGAACGTGGGATGCCATATGTCTCGCATGTACTTTCAAAACAGATGAAAATCTTGTGGTGTTTTCGATGGAAAAATACTTTTCCGCGAAAATACTTGGCTAAGAACAAAAACCTGTCTAATAGCCCACGTCGAGTACATGCGAGATATATGGCATCC
>CAJNOQ010004284.1:0-17881 GCA_905250885.1 Didymodactylos carnosus | reverse complement strand
ATTCAGAAAAATATAGTTCGAACCTTTCATCTTGCAATACAAGCTCAAAAAGTCAATTTCATCATAGAGGACGGTTTGGGGTATTTTTGAGGTCCTCTCAGTAATTTGAGTTTTTCTCCATGAAGAACACGGGACTTCCAATCACACTTATAATTAGACTGCATATCGAACCAATTTCGAAATCATTGGGACGATCTTGAGTATTATTGTTTTGGACATAAACTGTTCCATGGCTGCTATTTTCAACAAGGTGCATCATTTTCCTCTTCAAATCACCTGAAGCAGCTTATATATAGCGCCGGATCGTTGGTTCGACCAGTTGCCTATAAGGTGGATTTCACCTGAAAAGCGACCGGTCGCTTAGCTACCTTCTTCCACTAAGAAGAGGTATCAAGAAGAGAAAATGCCAACTTCAGAGCAACTTATGTTTAAAACAAAAATGTGCAAGATCATCAGAATGGTTTCGAAAATGGTTCAGTATATGGCCTAACTGTCGATGTGATTAAAAGTTGCATGTTTTGTTTCGTTTTAAGCAGGATGATCTCCAGAGTTGCAGCAGTCCAGAACTTTAACTCTCACAGCTCCATCTACCGTGGCGAAAGTACAAGTTTGTGGTAAAAACTATCTAGTATTTACGAAGCGACTTTCGAGCCTAAGCAATTTGTTATTAGAGAGTTAAGTTTAAGTTGACAATCCTTTAAAATGACCTAATTTGATCACAGCGAATCACATCGTGGCCTTTGTAGAACGTCTCATAAGTTAAAAGATTCCAATACTAAAGGTGTTTTTTTTTCTTCCTTTCCCTGCATGCTGAAATAGAGACATACAAGGCTGTGTTGATTGTTGACCTCATTCACTCATGGTTTCATTTTGTTCTCTTACTATTCTTGAATACAATCTTTTTAAAGGTATTTCATGGTGCCTCAAGCACGTGAATAATAAATATGTCATAACTACACCATTTCTATAGTTCTCCGAAATTTTCTTTCTACGTTACAAATTTTATCTCGCGATAGTCAAGCAGCTGCTTGTGTACTTTCATTTGCAATATTACAGGTTCCACCGAAACTCGGTTGGGGTAAGCGTGTATGTTGTCTATTTGATAATAAGTCAGCTTACCAGTTTTCTGTGTATAGAAGGTGAGTTGGCTTGTGAATAGCTTCCATCTATTTTCGATCACTTTTATAAAACATCTGTGCCGAACCTGCCAAGTCTTTTGTTTTATCTCTAACATTTGAGAACAGTGCATCTCGTATTCGTAATGTTGAAATAACAGATGGTAATGATATTAAATTGAACAATAGAGGCGCGAAAATAGTGAATGATTATAATTCTAACTACGATGTCAGAATTATATTTGTTTTCACCTTTGAAGTGACATTTTTCAAAACCGTCACAGTTAAAAATTCTTGGTAGAAGCAAACATAATTCGAACATTTGGAGTGCGTATAATCGTCGGGAGAAAATGCGGGTTACATGCGGGGTACGAAAATTTGGGTTTTCAAGCTGTTTCAACTATTAAAAAGTTCACTTTTTACTCAATAAACATCGGAACGAGTTCAGACCTTCAGGACATGGTCGATTTTCTCCGCTAAACGTGATTATAAGGTCGCAGAAATTGAAAAAACATATTTGCGCTAACGGTTTTCCAGAAACCCTATTGGAAAATCTGAGGGTTTTGTAAACCTTTTTAAAAAACTCCAATAAATAAGATATAGAATAGCTTAAATACTCTATACCTCGAAGGTCTGAACTCGTTTCGATGTTTATTGAGTGAAAAGTGAACTTTTTAATAGTTAAAACAGCTTGAAAACCCAAATTTTCGTAAAACTCACTTTTCGGTAGACTTTTAGAACTTTTTCTAAAAACAAATATTGCTATAAGACTCAGCATGATCGATTACCTAGATTCAACAAACTTCATCATAGAGGACGGTTTGGGGTATTTTTTAGGTCTTCTCAGTAATTTAAGTTTTTCTCCACGAAGAAATGGCTTTTGGAGGCTCGGAAGGTGTTATTCATAATTTTGTCTTACTGTTTCTTTTTGCTCTATATGTAGTAATAGACTGTATACGTCATATCTGAACGATGGAAAAGATTTGAAAACAGTATTGCAATCACTTCAATATTCTCGCAACATGAAAATCAAATACTAACTGTAAATATATGTCTTCCTGTGTAAATAGATATCTCCCGGCGCTTATACGCACCCCAAATGTTCGAATTGTGTTTCCTTCTTTCAAGAATTTTTAACTATAACAGTCTTTAACTGTACCAGTTTTACAGTTACAGTTAACTGCGTTTTAACTGAAACTGGTGCGTACCTAATTAGGATGATGTGCCTATAAAACCATCTTTCAAAAATAGACGTCTCTAAGTCCGCTGAACGTTAAAAGTTGGGCCATGTCCGATGTGAAATGCGCGTCAAAAAGTTGTATCGTCGCAAAGATATTGAAATTTTTCGGAAAGTCATGAAAAACACGGATTCCTCAAAATCGCCCAAAACGATCATTTTTGGGCAGTTTTCAAAGCCTCTATATTGAAAACGAAAGTTCAGACCGTCATACTTCTACCAAATATGCTTTGACACATAATCTATTCGGAAATATGGTTGAATTTGGGCCCTCAACTTGTTCTCATATTACGACTAAATTCGTCGCAAAAAGTTGCGTGTCGAACTGGTTTTATGAATTTTTAATATACTACAGCAGAAACACGCTGATGGAAACAAGCCTCCAGAACTCGATGCCTCCAACCGAACCCCGAAGCCATTTTAGCGAAACCCACAAATCATACAATGGACTATGATACTACATCTAGTACACGCTGTGTTACTAGAGTACTGCAGAATAGCCCCGTTTCCAAGGAGAAAAGCATTCCTCGAAATCGCGCAAAACGCTCATTTTTTGGGCAATTTCTAAATCTTCTGCATTGGAAATGAAAGTTGAGATTGTCAAACTTCTACCAAATAGGCTCTGACACATAATCTATTTGGAAATATAGTTGACAGTCTCACGGTCAACTTCGTTTTAAATGAGTGCTTCAGAAAAATTCAATGTCTTCTGAATTTGGGCCCTTAGTGCGCCATCTATTACAAAATAACGAAAGCATGTTGTGAGCTGGGTTGAGGTGGTTTTGTAGTAGATACTATCTACGATTTATGGTAAAACCTTCGAGATTAAGCAATCTGTCATTACTGAGTTACAGGAGTTTAAATTTGGGAACTTTTCAAGGTGGCGGAATTCACATTTTTCGGAACTCTTCGCAAAATTTCAATTCTTTAGCAACGATACAACTTTTTGACTTGCGCCTTAAATTCATCAGAAGTTTTGGTCTAAAAGAGTCCTCTTTGAAAAAGTTTTGAAAACATCGAGTGAATACTGCTCCAGTGTAATAGGCCATGCCTTAGATGCAATGGCTTTTAGACGCGTTTGTGTCACAAAAAATGTTTTTTAATGTAGTAACTAATTTTGATTGGATCATACAAAGAATTGGACTGTATATTCACGAATCTTCAAGAGAATTTAAGAAATTTGACTTTCTTAAGGTGGCCAAATACTACTTTGCCACTCGGAAACGGAAGTTTTCCACCGAATCATCTAAGTCTTCATGTAGATACATATCCTGTTTATCTTACTGTAAAATATATGATCGCGACGAAAACCGTCTAGTACCACTTGAAATCTGCTCAGTTTTGGTTATTTTTAGAATGTGGTTTTATAGTTTACATTTTCCCTGCATGCAAAGTCTTCAAAAGCAGATATTTCTTGTAGATTTATGTTTTTGATAGTTCGATTTTGATAAGATGGCATATAATAATCCAGAGTTTGAGGAGTTTCGACAGAAAGTACAGGAATTGTTGTGTGAGGATGATACAGTTTTATTAAACGAATTAAGACGATTTATAAATGACCGAAAAAATGAAAGATATAAAGAACTAATTCGACAACCGCATATTCAACGTTTATCAGGTAGTACCGATCAGTCACGTGAATTTATTTGGATTCTCGATGAATTAACGTTACTTACTTCGCCGATGAATTATGACGAAAAACAGACACCACAAGACGCCAAAAATACATTTTTGTACGATTTTATAGTAGAAGCTGAATTATTATCAAAATTCAAATTACTCATTTTATTCAAAAAATTTTACAAAGATAAATTTCCCCAAAAATATGAAGGAATCGCTATTGCAAAACCAGGTAAGTTCCCTTTTGTTGGAACAGATTCAAATGGAATTATTGAAGAATCTGTTGTTTGTTTTTAGAGCTCGATGATGCCATTCATTACCTGAGTGATAATCTAAACATACGTGCACAAATTCATCAATTTTTTGCTCATTTTTTGAATCTGGACATATTTTTCGGTATAAATCCAATAAATCCCGCTCGACCGCTAGATCAGATTACATATCAAATTTGGTATGACCTATTGCAGAAAGCACGAATCAGATTGGTCAAGAATAAGCAGGAAGATTTAACACCAGAATATCTTATTAAGAAACTGGAAGAAGTCGATTTAGTAAAGATGGGCAATGGTTTGAAGGTGAGCTGTTTACGACTGATATCTTGCTGTATCATAATACTGAGAGGAGGAACCAGAAACTTTAAGCAGTGGTGTATTTTAAGTTTTTTTCGGCAGTTCGTAATAGCTAGAAGAAGGTACGATGGATATGAACAAGATTCTTGGAAAATAGAGTTTCCAGATTTTATCAGAAAGTTTATTATATACAACTCGATCAGATAGAACACATATTTTTGGACAAAACAAGAAGTATCCTTGCTGTTGATAACAATATTTTGCCAAACGACGCGCCATCTACGAACGGCTCTTTTTGTCTATCTATGGTGCTGTTTTTGATAGTCTCGTATCTTGTACCTGATCTAGATTGAATGCAATTCTAGATGAAAACATGTCGTGGAGATCTCGACAACGTCTTGTTTCGTCTAGGAAGTGCTTGCTATCACGGTGAAGCTAAATAGTCAAATATCGTCTATCATTGCCAAAAGGCAGCGCCGGTAACTACTTGCCGAATAACTCTTAAACTCGAAACGTTAGACAGTTGCGATTTTCAACATTCGATTGCCGAGACTTGACAGCATGTTTTCTAAGTCAAACGTTTTAGAAATTATTTCTAAAAGCTGGTTCTCCGGAGCTCTCTGGGGAACCGTCTCATAACCCGAAAATTTATTTATCTGCTCAATGTGATTCTGTATTTAACATTGGTAAACCATATTCTTTTACTTTGAAAAATTACTTGGAAACCTTTTCCGAATCCCAAAGTATTTTATGTTGATTTTTTAGAAGTTCTGTTGTTCTCCATGGTATAGTGTAGATAAAATAGAGTATATCTCGATATTTTGACGTACACTGTAGTCGTGAATTAATTTTCAGTTTATAGAAAATTGACCGAAAAATCGACGGGGATTTTCTAGTTTACAGAAATTTCTCGAAAAATTTCCGGTTTTCTAGGACATGTCGATTTTCTAGTTTATAGAAAATCGACTTGAATTTTCATGAATTCGATTTTCTATGGAGGATGCTTTTCTAGAAGAATCGCTGAAGAATTTCTATAAATAATTTCCAAGAATCTGGAAATTCGATTTTGGTTTTCTATAAACTAGAAAATCCTCGGCAATTTTCTAGAAAGTGGAAATTCGCCCAGGAATTTCTAGACCAAATACTTATTCATCTTTTTGTTTTGCAATCAGTGTGGGTATAAGAGCGTCACGTAAAGTCACTCATATTACACTTAAATCAGCTTTCACAGTTTCTACTTTATACCACAAGGCCTTTAGATTCTGCCTATGCCAGCAAGCAGTTTGATTTAGACAGATACAGTGGTAGCGCGAAGTTTTAGTAGGAAGGTCCGAAAATCGGAGACGTTCACCAGAAATTTTTCAAAAGCATGAGCGGGGTCAACTTATAGAAAATCAAAAAGGAATTTCTACTTTCTTGAAAATTATTTGTGGAAATTCAAGAGCGATTTTCTAACAAACTGGAAAATCAAGGAGGATTTTCTAGATCGTTGGAAATTCGATTTTCTATAAACTGGAAAATCCTCGGGTAGGTACTCTTTGAAATTCGCCGAGCATTTTCCATAAATAATTTCCAACCTTACAGTGTAGTTTGGATCGATTTTAGTTACGATAATTGTTGCTGGAACTTTGATCTATTATTTTATCTATTTAGAGATATCTCAGAGAAAAAGGTCACAAAATAGAAGATGATTATGTACCCAAGCGGTGTCTGTGACCGATTTCAACTTAAGGTAAGTTAAAACCCTCTAAAGTTATATAAAATTGAAACTTTTGATGTAGAAAGGTCGATCTATCGATAGTAAAAGTATATAATATGCCACTAAATTGAGAACACTTAACGCTGTGAGAATGTCAAAGTTCAAATTGTTTTATACTAAGAACTTGAATGTGTCCATCTGTTTTATTAAGCACCACATTTGGCTACCACTGTAGAGTGAAAGAAAACCACTACCATCGGACAGAATTTGGTTGATGATTCCTTGACATAACAGGATGATCTATACTTTTAAAACGGTAGTTGCGCAGTTCATAGTGTTTATTTACAATTTTCTGTCACTGTCTAATGAAGTTTATTACAACGTTGTTTCTTTCCATTCTAAATAAACTCGATATAGGGAAAAAGATTCAAAATGCAAAAAAGGTAAACTAAAACAAGGGTGAATGTGAGAAGTTTTACTCATATTTCTATTATACACGAACATAGAGAGGTGAGCAGATCTTCTATAAAACAAAGACGTTCAATATTATACAAAAGTATGCAGAATATTTCAAAGTCCTTCTCACTCAGAAGAAATTGACTTTTCTTCAGCAAGGTGCTGAAACGGACAGAAGTTCGCATAAAAATGAAGTTGTTTAATGGGCACTAACTGAAATTACCTCAGGAGATTCAAAAAACTTTTCCAGATTTTTTGTTGAGTTTTATATCTGACCTTCAAGTTTTATCGGCAATTCTAAAAGCGTACAATACCTGCATATAATAAGATTTTTTGAAAATCTGATATGTACACTTTTTTCTTTTTGTCATTCACTCCTGTTGATGGCCCTTGAATAAAGGTCGAAAGCTCGAGTAGTGTTTTAAGTGATAACTTGAACATGCATTTTGTCGCAGTGCTATATTTCTTACTTAAATCTATTTTCTTCACTGCACCACCTCCAAATTTTGAAACCGTTAAGTAAAATTTCTTGTTTTTCGGCGACCTGTTTTGCTGACGCATTATTAAAAAAAGAACATAAAGCGTCTGCTTTTACTACCATCATGTCGAATGTCGAGGAGAATACAACTGAATACAACTCTACACAAGAAATAAGCGTGGCTACAATGTATCCAAAAAACACAACTGTATTCGTCAACCAAGACGATGTCCATATTCAACAAGTCTCACGCTAATTTCGGACGGTACAAAGCCCTACCGAGTAATACACAGCAGCCTTCCGCCATTACATTAAAAGCGCAATATTTGTTTTTCTCGTACATTAAACTTGTTCGTCATACTCTTTCTAATATATTTGTGATACAAAAAATTCATTAATGTTCTTAATTAGCCCAGATAATTGTCATTTGAATTAAGCTCTAATTCATCGTTCATTTCAGTGAGAATCGCCAAATTGCCCCATGATTTCTGGTGCGTTTGCCAATTTACCCCATGTGGGGCAAATTGGCAAAAAGTTTTTTTCAAGTGCACTGATCAATTCATCGGAGCTCAGGTAATTCTAATAGGCTTTTAATAAGCTAGCAAAGTGCACGGAGCAAATCGGCAAACGTCGTCGAGGTAGCCCATTTTTGACGATTTTGAAAAGATTTTTACATGGATCAATAGAGGAAAGTCTAACTCATATGTCTGCAAAAACTCGCAGAAAATTTTCAAAAATTAAGAGAATTACGATTAAAATACTGCAAGGTGGTAGAATTTCGTGCCAATGTACCCCACTCCATTCTACTTTTGATTTTCATTATCAGATTTTTATGATCATTGAAATATACGCGTGCTTCAAATCTTGAGCAGCTATGATCTCTTTTGTTTCATACGTGGACTTGTTTTATGTTTTCATTTTCAAGTTTGTCTTCAGATAAGAAGAAGAAGAGAGACACAGAAATGTACTGCTTCCTGTGTCAATAAACAGTGAAGAATGAGAAGGCGACGAAGCAATCGCATTCCACTAGCAAAAATTTATTTCTTACACAGCAGGTAAGTATAGTCTGACTGAAGCAGATAAGATTTTAGTCGAGGAATACAGAAAGAATCTTCCTGCTTGGAGAGTGTGATAGAAGGTAATCATCAGTTGTCAGTAAAAGTGAAGAAAATAGATTCGTTCTTTGAGATTAGCACAAGACTTCGAATAGTTAAGAAGCCGGCAGAAAGTGTAATTATGCGAATTCTTCACCGATGGTAGTCAAGAGCATACCAGTCTAATGAGCGGATGAGTTACCCAGAACCATGAAAACAGCGTCGTTAACAGATCATAACCGTAATGTTAACGGACCATTTTTACGTCGTTGAACTCGGGCAGTTTTACGGTCGTTTTCACAGACTATTTTTTCATCGTTAATGCAACGTTTTATCAATTTTGCATTTAAAAGTTTTATTTTCCACTAGCTATCTCGAAAAAATTGTTTGTGGCACATTTTGGTTCGTCGTGCCATTTCTCGTACCAATTCTAGGATCACAATACTATCTTGTGTCAAACCAATGGTCACTTCCTCTAATCAAGTTTCATTGAGCTGTATATACGAGCAAAGGAGAGATTCTAAGTATTCGCCGAATACTTAGAATCTATGCAGAACTACTAGTATATATGCAACGCTGACTTACTTCGGAAGTAAGTCAGCGTTGCATATATACTAGTAGTAATACCAAAATCAACGAGCTGAATGACTTGGCCTTAAAAATCTAGAATTTAGAGCATAATTAGAATGAGAACATTAGACAACTAGTATGTTTTTTCCTTCTACTACTATTCTCAAAAAATGAAAGTCGCTGAACTATAACAGCAATAATCATAACAGGCAACGCAAACGACTTCTAGTAAAATTTGACAAAAGTTGGCAAATGTCTTATTTACCTATTTTTGTCTTATCACAAATATGTTCAATGATCGACTGTCTGCTTTTTTCGAGAGAACGAAAATTGCTCGCTACGAAAATTGCTCGCCATGTAAATTGCTCACTACGCAAATTGCTCGAACGTTTTTTAATCATTGTTAAGAAGAATGGTACCCAATTATCCCTTTATTATTTGTTCAAGATGATAATAACGCGTAGTGTTCCTTTTGAAAAGGATCAATCACTGTCACAAGTTGCTCTTTCGATATCAGTAATAATGATCCGTTTTTTGGATCAAGCAAATTTGTTTTTTCAAAAGGGATCAATTCGAGTCAATCTTTTTCAGTCAATCTGGATCAATCAATTATCATGATTGATCAAAAAAGGACAATCTTATCTGAATAGCTTATAAATAGAACACTTCTGTGCCATTTTGTTGCGAAGTTATCGAAGTTTTATATGTTTGCATGGCCACGTTTAGCGTTAGTACAACCGAAAAAAGTAAGCCACTTCTATTATTAAATGGTTACAATTACATAGTGGATAGATCTAATGGATCTAAAATATATTGGAAATGTGATCAGGCTCGTAAAGCCTCATGTAAAGGTCGAGTTCATACTGACAATCCATCAACAACAATTTTATATGAATCTGATAATCATAATCATTTTGGTAATGCCGTTTCAAGTGATATTAGAAGATTTGAAGAAAATGTGCGTTTTCGTGCTCTTAATACCAATGAAGGAACACAAAGTATATTAGACAATTGTTTACGTAATTTAATCGACGAAACTGTTGCTCGTCTTCCTGTTTTTAACCATGTTAAACGTAATATTCAGAATCAACGTAAAAACAATGATCTACCAACAATTCTACATGACAAAACATTCGAGAAAATTCCGGATAAATTATGTGTAACATTACGTAATAATCACGTAACACCAACAATGTTCTATCAATTATATGCTATACATGTATTATATAAAGATTCTGTTATACCAACGGTTTTTGCATTATTACCAAATAAAACTCAACAAACGTATCAACGACTCATCAATGAAACAGTTCAATGTTGTCCCTGGTGGAGTCCTGATTCTATAATGATGGATTTCGAACGAGCAGCTTATAATGCTTTTCGGGGTAGCTTTGTCACAACATCACTTTCAGGATGTTTTTTTCATTTACAAAACAGTATTCAGAGAAAAGTACAAGTATGTATTTTAGTGTTTTTTTTTTATTAATAATTATAATCGAACGCATGACTATGTGATATATTTTCCTACGTTTAGGGATTAGGTTTTAAAACTAATTACGAAACTGATCCAATATTTGCACGCAATGCACATAAAATTAGTGCACTTGCTTTTCTTCCGGTATCCGATGTTGGCCAAGGATTTGATGATTTATATAATGCATTACCATCATTATATCAACCATTACTTAATTATTTTGAAGACACATATTTAGGTAGACATCGACCAACTTGTAGATCAGATCCATTATTCCCAATTGAATTTTGAAATATGTATCAAAGAACAACTGAACTATCTATGCGCACAAATAATTCAGCTGAATCATGGCATCGTCGTTTAAGCTCTGTTATGCAATGTCAATATCCATCTCTTTGGTCTTTTATAACTAGTTTACAAAATGAAGAACATTATATACATTGTCAAACAATCAAACTTCATGCTGGACAAAAAATTGCTCCAAATAAAAAATATTTAGAATATAGTAAACGTCTTCGTCATCTTATAATGCATCCTGAAGCATCACTTCTACAACAATTAGATGGACTTGCACATAATATATAGTTTCATTATTATTTTTTAGATTGTATATACATCTGTGAGTATGTGTTTGAAAGTTTAGTTACATTATCATGAATAATAATATTTAAAATAAAATACATTACATAAAATATGGATGCTGCTTTTATCAAACGGTTACTGTTTTCTAAATCAATTTAATGAACATTCGAGCAATTTTCATAGTGAGCAATTTACATGGCAAGCAATTTTCGCAGCGAGCAATTTTCGTAGACCCGCTTTTTTCCTTCAGGTAAAACCAACGTATTTTTACCTAAAGAATACATACAATCAATTCTTGATCATAGAGCCAAGTTTCGCTTAAACGTAGTTGTTTGTTTCGTTTCAGATCAAAAATAGACAAAACACAATTAATAGAACCGTATCAAATAAGAGATATCTTCATTTCTTTTCTAGTTTTCTGAAAATTTTGTTTGGTTTGAAATTGTTTTCTTTGCTGAGGAGATTTGAGAGGAAAAATGAACTAGTATTAATGACGCTAAGGTATAATGATAAAATATATGTCAAAAACTGATAGGACTAAGAAACAGAAGGAACAGGTTTGTCAAGTTCCCAGCTAATGTCTGATGAAACAAAATGAGTTTGAAAGTACAGACTTTAGTACTTAAAATCATCACCATCTCTAGACAACTTCTGTCATCATGAGATATCAAAGACATGACATGCAAAAAATGAATCCGTATATTTCATCTTTCTTCCAGATAGATGTGCTTTTATATGCTCTTAGATATCTTTAGATTTCCTTCTTTTCTAATCGTATACGGATGATGACAATTTACTGCTGTACACATACACACAAGAAACGAACTTCTTTCGTTCTATTTCTTTTCTTTGTTGCGTCAAAAATAAAAAGAACATTTATGGTTTCTCGCTCGACTATTTTACCATTTTCGTGCTACTTTCAAGAGATCAGTTATGCTGGTTTAATAAGTTTTTTGATCGTTTTTGCAAACTTTTACCTTTTAGAACCGTTATTTGTGTTAATATTTAGCAGAGATACTGCCCCGTTATTCCTTGATTTGATTTATTTTTTATTTCTTCCTCCCAGTAACAAATCGTAATGGCTGCAAATGAATGTAGCATTAGAGTTGTATGTCGTTCTCGTCCGTTAAACGATTTAGAAGAACGTGACGGAAGTAAAAATATTGTTAAATTCTCAACTAATCAAGATGAAATTCTTATAACTGTATGTGGCCCAGAGCTTCGTATGGACTCAAATTTTTGAGTCCAGTCCAGTCCATGGACTAAAAAAGTCTAGTCCAGTCCAGTCCGAGTCCATGAAATCCAAAAAATCTGAGTTCAGTCCAGTCCATACGGAGCTCTGATGTGGCCCCTATAAAAGTAGTGCTATCAGATTTAAAGTTAGTTTTAGAAATCTTTTTTAGGACAAACGTTATGTATTTGACAAAGTATTTCGGGCAGAAACAAAATCAACACTCGAATTTGGAAAACGGTACGATAAAGATTGTTGTTGAATAAGCTTAATTCTCGTATATTTATTTTAGTGCTAAACCCATAAAAAACTTCCCTAAGGTTAATGAAGAATCGACAGCTGAAGAATGAAAACGTCGTTATGAAGAAGAACATAAGAAGGTAGCTAATCTCGAAGAGCAACTTAGTCGAGCAAAAGCTGAGTTAGAACGATGGAATAAAGAACGAACAACATTGCATCAACAATTAAAGGAAAATGTAAATAGACAAGATATTTGGGTAGCTCACAATTTTGAGACACTCAATGTTTTCGTCATAGGACGATGAAATTAACAACCAGTCACAATTAAATGAACGCCTTAAATTACAATTGAAAGATGAAGGCTTTAATCCCATTTTTAAGACATTCGACTTGATTTTGAATGTTGAAAGTCGATAATAAATAACTGATCGATCAATTATACGTGGGATTTCTGGAAACACATGCATATAACAAATGAAATAAAACACAGAAGAAGTGTAAATTACTGTTCCATCGGCTAACGCTGATATAAAGTTTCTATTTCTTTTTTTAATTGCGTCAGAAATGAAGGAGAAATGCGAGACATGTGCACGATAGAAAAGAAATAAAGATACCTCTTATCTGATAGGGCTCTAATTTTCAGTTACGCACGCATTCTGCGTGCCAAAGAGTCTCAAAATAGTGTTATTTTCTATAGTACTGGTTGGGATGAGTGGTAAAGGAAAAAGAACAATTCACCGCAGTAACGGCAGATTTTCGCTTGGGATGTAAAGATCATAATCCTGAACACTGCGACACTTCTAGGCTTATAAACCAAAGCTTTTGCAAGATATGAATTTTTTATGATTTAGACAGCTTTTAGTGAAAATTCACCATTGAAAACCTAAAAACTTGTTACCATCTTTTAAATACCTCTGTTCACGCTGCAGAAGCTCAGCGGCTCATAGGGACCTATATCTAAATGAAATAAGTCTTTCCTGAGTCGACAGAGGTATCTAAAAAGTGATAACAAGTTTTTAGGTTTTCAATGGTGAATTTTCACTAAAAACTGTCTAAATCATAAAAAATTCATATCTTGCAAAAGCTTTGGTTTATAAGCCTAAAAGTGTCGCAGTGAGTACACAACATGGATCTTCAACTGTGGTGTAAATTTCCGATTCCTAGCTGATCATGGTAATGAGCTATTAATTAATTATTATTAATGGTATTTTCATTAATTAACTCATATCTCCGTCAAAACGTCGCATGGGCCCAAACCAACTTGGGGTTTTTCACTACTGACTATTCCCTACATGATGAAAATAGTCTGAGTCGAAATGCTCTTAATGACCTCTAGAGGTTCCCTCGTGAGAGTATGTGTTAAACCGTGTCTCCCTAGAAGTCGTACGTTATTCTTATAAGATTCTTGCAAGATTCTTATAAGTAACATGATCGAACCTCCTACAGTGGTAGTGAAAAAAATCCAGCATTACCAGTGCCGATGGCATACTATGTTCACCGGTACGTACTAGTTCCACATTTTTCCAGTTATGTACACAGTAAATTCAGCTCTCTGTTCCTTTATTCAAATAGGTCTCATTTTCTAGTCTAAACAAGTACTGTAAATAACAGACACTATTTTACGTCTCGTTTAAAATGAGATAAAAACGTTTGTATCGTCAATCATACACGTGGCGAGAGTATATGTATACGTTTATACCACGTGGAGCAACCTATGCTTTTCAAACATTTTGAAGAGCCATGCTTCCTACAAACGCAGATATATGTTGTAGCGAAAACTGAATTCTGGAAATGAGCATGTGCATGCACATGCATCTCCGTTCTTGCCGCGGAAAACTCTCATTCCACTCTTCGCTAGCGAAATCTAGAATTTCACCGAATTCCAGTTTTTGCTACAACATATATATATATGTGATATAAGGCACTTTATTTGTCAAGTAGACTACTTTTATACTCGAACTTTTTGCAGTTTATATCTGCTTTATGAACATTTTTGAAGTAGAACTAAATCAGTAAAATAACCAATTCACAGAGCAAGTACACAGCACTTGCAGTAAGTGAGAGAATAGAGATGTATAACATCCTTTCTATTTACTGTCGCTCGCACAGTTGTAAGTTTTCTTCATTCATTTTGGGTATCAAAAATGCCTTTCTCAGTATATAGACTCAGTTAATGTTTCCTGTGTAAAGATCTCAAAATAGAACTGCACAGAAGTGAGAAATGCATGAAAGGTTAATTTTATAACAATTGTGAGTATCTTCAGTGTAATATCGCTTCACCGTTAGTGACTCTACGGATGTAGCGATGATCAGTTCCGTTCTGTTTGACGCTTACAGAATTCGGGTCAGCCATTCCACCTCATTCGCAGAATATTAGATTGGCTCTAATAACGAACTGATCCTAGCGATAACATCTACATTCTCTGAAAGTCCAAGCATGAATGTTTTCTTCACATATGGCAAATGTTATACGGTAAAACCCACAGGCGAGCTATAAAACATTTAACCGCTCTCGGATGGTTTAGACAAAGAGAGGACGTGTTAATAAAATTGCTGTGTACAAGTTTGATCGCAACTTCAAAGTGAGTCTGAGGTGAATGATTGATCCTGATTGCATTATGTTCCCGAAGAGAAAACTGGGTAAAACACCGTGAAATCAGTGTTTCAGCCACCTTAGGACACACTTTCATTTTTAGTGACACTTTTATATCAAACGTTGTTGTTTTTTACTTATTTTTGTGGCACATACGGACCGAGTTAATCTGCGAAAGAGATGTGTCTCAAAAGAAAACTTGTCTAGAAATTCGACTGTGTAGCATTGTGACTAGCGAAAATGAGACCTATTTAGATAAGGGAGCAGAGAGCTGAATTTACTGCGTACATCCTCTGAATTTACTACCTGACTCGCTATTTATACTGATTTTTCTATTCCAGGTAGAAATTAAAAATAAGACCAAAGCATTGTCTGCTCGGATTAAAATTTGATTGCACTATGTTCTCGAATAACAAACAGTAACTGAAAAAATGTGTAACTAGTACATACCGGTGCAACATAGCATGCCGTCCGCACTGGTACTGCCGGATTATTTTCAGTACTATACTGGAATTTTTCTGTAGAAGATTCGAGCATGTTACTCATAAGCATCCTACAACAATCTTATAAGAATAACGTACGAGTTTTGCTGACTCTTACCAATTCCTTATGAATTCTTGGGAGATGCTTATAAGATTCTTATAAGATGCTTGGAAGATTCTGGTAAATTCTTATATAAGAACCGATGACTAGGGTTGGTAGCCGATGATGACATATATACTATGAATAATGCCCTATTTAACGGTGAGAAGTTTTTGGCTCTAGCTTTTTCCAAGGTTGAGAAAATTAAATTACAAGATTATCAGTAGAATTAGTACGCCGGCGCTTAAAACTTAAATTATGTTTAAATTATATTTTTAATTAATGGTTTCAATTGAGAAACTTTGTTTATATATCAAAAGACGTAGAATTTAATTCTGTGTGGGATAATAAGACTAAAACCCTGGATTCAGAACGTTTTACTACTTTTATCGCCAAAAAACTAAAGTTTGTTAAAAATAGGTGCAAAAGTTAGTATTTTTAAGAGTTATCAGTTTTTTGCACAGAGAAATATTCCTAGAAGGTTTTACTGTAAAATTTCCAGAAATATGTGAGAAGATGCAGAATTTTCCAGTGAATCTTCTGATGTTTTCAAAATTCTTATGGAATCTCTTTTTGGATCAAGTAAATGTATTTCTATTTTCAGTGTGTTGCAGTTCGACAAGTCAGCATCGTTCAATATTTTGAATGGTGCTCAAACGAGAAAAATGCTCTCAGAGATTCAAATAGCACGTTTTGTAGAGAATTCAATACTCTATGGATTTAACCTAGAAGTACCAGTGGAAAGTGCAGTCTCAAAAACAAAGATGATCGTCAAAACATGATTAATCAAATGAGGCTTTTATCAACATTTTCAGGGAAGGAAGAAGATGATCCAGTGGATTGGTTACAATACATTAGTGAAAAATTAGATGAATTAGAAATACCGATAAAAGGTCATAAATATTATGTAACTACGAAATTTATCGATAAAGCACAGAAATGGTATCTAATTAATAAAGACGCAGTACCAGATGATTGTTCTTTGTTCGTCACTACTTTTGTCGATCAATTTGTTGTTACATCGCAACTTTGCATAATTTGTTGTTTCACGCAACTACAGCCGATTTCCCACTAGCCACAAGGGGCGTCAAAGGTCATTCGGGTGAAAGAGCGCTACAGAATGCTGGGAGCAGTCTTATTTTGCTCAGAATTTTTCGTTCTATCAGGCTATATGGCTTGCAAAATTTTCTCAATAAAAACTAAGGACTTGGTTTTCCAGCAGGCAGGTCTTCCGGAAGCTCTATTATCAACTTTTCTCATGAAAGGCGGACATGCGCCTAATTTGATAGAAAAATCTTCGGACTTTTCAAAACACTATTCAGATTGGTCCCAGCTTTTACTAAAAGGTCAAAAACAAGGGAGTTCTTGTGATTATGACACACGGTACTGCTTAGATAATACCCAAAACTTTCTTTTCAATATCTTTAATGACAGGCCCCACCGGTCTGTATATTGTGACCGACTCACTTTGTAGAGAATTTCAAGGGCTATCCAGTGGTATGTTTTGGAACAATACATAATTTTCATTATGGCAGAAAAACGACTAATGGAGTGTTGAAAGCCCTAACAGAGGTCAAAATCACTATATCGGACAAGTATTTCAACTAATGATCCATGTGGGCATATTTGAAAATTTTAATAACTTCTATCATTGTCACATTCCAAGCATTGAAAACATTCAAAACAGTTTAGTCAACTTTTCCAAAAAAGTAAAGTACAATGTTGTGGACAAGAACAATTTTAGGTAAGAGAATATACTGTCGTAAATGGCATAGACATTTGGATTATACTTGAAGAGAGAAATAAAGTGTTCACATTTTGATTTTGTAGCTTGGTTTTTACTCTCATTGCACTTAAATATTATCAATTCCCAAACTACTGCAGAATCACCCACAATGTTTTATAATTATATAATTACATATGAAGCTTTTGATCCTTACGTATGTGCCTCTCAAACAAATATTTCAGTGGATACTTCAACGTGTTTGTCAACAAGCGATACAACTACCATCGAGATAACAACTACTCAAAGTACATCAACATCAACTACGTCGATAACTACAGCAAGTAGTACAAGTACCACAAGTGCCAGTACAACTGGTATAACAACTACGAGCATCAGCACAAGTACAGCAACAACAATGAGCACCAGTACAAGTACAACAACGAGCACTAGTGACTCATCACAGAGTATGCAGGCTTTGTTCGCTGATCAAGGATATAAGCTGTATGGGTTGAGCACCGGGAGTAGAACACACTATAGCAATGCACAGGATGGGGATGAGAACACCTCAGAGTTTACTTTTGGACAATTTAGTCCAAAAGTAAATTCTTTGCATTT
>CAJNOQ010004283.1:0-17887 GCA_905250885.1 Didymodactylos carnosus | reverse complement strand
TTTTCCTTTTTGTGTAACTTTTATATCCTTTTTATCATTCTCTCTTGTTTGCTTTTTGTATTCACTATATTGGGAATCGAGATCTATAATGCCCAGGCGATTGATCTCTAATAAATGCTTAGATTAAGAAAGAGATGTATTGTTAATTAGAACATCAGAATATAAAAACAAATCGAACTCCGATCGTACACGTAGTGTTTATTCTGATAGAATCTAGATGATATATTGTGTGTTGATTAGACAAATTATTCCATTTAACATCTGTTTCAGTAACTGTATTATTCTTTATTTCTAATACATTTGGAATATCGATTCTCTCCGATTTTAGCTCCACACAATTTTAAATAAAAATTGTAAATCGGTGTACGTAACAGAACGTTTAACTGAGAAGAGTTCAACAGCAAAATAATTATGTGACCACTAAGAATAATATTTTCAAGAATATAACTTGTCAATACCAAATTTCAATCCTCTATTCGAAAATAGTACCTGTTCAAAGCCACATGATGAATATAAGAACATATATATATTTGTATTTCAAGAATAAATATTTATCGTGAACTGCGAGAAACAATCTTAAACATTGGCTGGTAAAACATGAAATGTAAAAAGTTTAGTATCGAAATTAGGACATGTGAATAGGACGGTAAAAGTTTCCGTTACTTCTTCGACCGCATCTACAAAACATGGAAAAAATATAATTTCCAATAGTTTGGTTCCTTTGCACACACGTGCCAATCGAAGCCATGTCATTTATGAAAGTTTCAACAGTTTTAGTAGAAAACTAACAATTTTGGAAGCCATTTTAAGCTGCTGAGTGGATATTTCTGCCTTATTTATTTATATATTATATTATATTATATTATATTTATATTCAAAAACCAGTTTTTCATAGATTATTCGACGTGCTCTTTAATTTGCACAGATCAAAAATAAGTTTCTAACGTCAACAAGTTTTTGAAGTCAGAACCTGGTTTTCCAGAGTCCGGTCTCTTACAGCCTAGTAGCAGCTACGATGTTGATATTCGGAAGCAGTATGATCGATTACGTATAATCCACGAAGGTTTCGAGCAAAAAGCGATTTATCAGTTAGAAGAGTTTCCTCGTGAGACCAATGGTCTCAGAGCCGTATGTTCTGATAAGACAGCCGTTATTTTCCCCTAGTTCAGCCTGTATTTACATTGCTAGAATACAAAACAGTAAAACTCTGTTTTCGAAACAAAAAGAGAGAATTTTAAAAACAATAGAGCAAGATTAATTTGGATTAATTCAAAATAATGAGTTATTTTTATGTTGGTCGAATTCGGTATATATTTCCAGTCTGATCATCTGCCACAAATAAGCTACCCTTATGGCCGACGGCGACACCCGTCGGTCGTCCAATGTATTGCGTTCCACTATTAGTCATAAAGCCAGCAAAGAAATTTTTCCATTGAGTAGATGAATTAGCCCAATTAACTGCTGTTAATGGCATTCGAGGCGTGCCTGTTTTTCTAAATGGAACATAGGCTACCCTGGGTGGAGCCAGATACACTCCATTCGTTTGATGCCATGCTCCATGGAGGCCAACAAATAGACCACCATGATATTGCGATGGAAAAACGTAATCCAATTTTCCGGGATTTTCAGGATAAAATGCAGCACCAATAATTGTTGAATAAGCCGGAAAAACAAGACTTGGAACGACAACTCTACTACAGTTAGCACCAGTAACATAGGCCGTACGATTTTCTTCACATTCGGGCCAACCATAATCGGAATTAAGTGGACGGTTGGAAACAGCATCCATATATTCATAAGGATGACCAGTCGGAAGATCGTCCTGCCCTGCTCCGCCACCCCACACTGCTCCAGTACCGTTTCCGTGCGTGGCCAGTGCAATGCAATTTCGCCATCGTTTGGCCTGTATTTGTCGATTACTACCGTCTAACTTCATTTTCATGACTGATGCTCTAGTTGGATCGGTTTCCGTACAGGCATTGCATGAGGAACCGACAGCTAAAATAAAATCAGTTTTATAATCAGATTTGAAAAGGAAAAATAATTATTTACAAACATAAAGATCAGCTCCACTAACAGCAACTGCTGTTGTAACATGGCCATCGGTGGATGGAGTTGGTCCCGTTCGAACCGATGAGATTTTTGTTGCATTTCCATTACGTGCACACTGTTTATATGGTATACGGTAGACACCTGTTCTAGTACCAATGAAAATCGATCCGCCTCCATACGTCACGCCAGCTGCTGGACTTTCAGGGAACGTGGCAAATATGGCTGGAGTACCTGCGGACCCAGATGCTTCGGCATTCGGAACAATGTAAACTGAATCGCCGTTTGTCCCAGCAATTAAATCCCCACACGGAAGAGCTACTAGTTCGCGTGGTCCAGCTGGAATAGTTGCAATTACTGACGCCTGGAATCCTTTCAGTATCGTCAATCTTGCATCAACAGACTTCTGTAGAACCGTAGTTGATTTTTGACATTTGTATGCTGGCTGAGCTTGTTTTGTAATTGTGATAGTCAGGCAGAAGAGCAATAACGAAAATAATATATACGACTTCATTGATAGGCAAACTAGTTCACTTGTTTCAGTTGTGAATCCTTAAATCTAAAATGAATGATGTAATTAATTTGTACGTAAAGTCCGTAGAATGGTATGCCAGCCTACAAATACCAGCTTTATGCAGTCGTAAAGATTGAAATTAGCATATAAGATGCATAAATAACCAGGTAAAATTCATACAAATGCTTGTCAAAATGAGGTATCGATTCTTTCACACGTCTCTCTGCTAAATTATTTTATGTTTCACATGTGCATTTCTGGTATAAATCAACGCTTCTCAATACTGTTTCATCAAACTTGATGTCTTTCACTTACTATTGCAGCTCTTTGTGGTAGAAAGATACGAGTTTATCAAGCTTACTATGGTTAAATAACTTAAATTATATCCTGTAGCGTGTGATGGTCATAAATTATGTCCTGTTTATCTCGAACTATCTCCAATGTACTAAAAGATCACTAATACAATCGAAGAGAAGTAGAAAGTTATATAATATATATTATACTTTTTCGTTACTTTGTTTCTCCTATTTTAATAATCGTGTTCATACGCCTACACAATAAATGTGTACTTGAAAATCATTACTTAAGTATTTATTACGTAGCAACATTTTTCCCTTTCCTTTCAAAGGCAAATACAAACTGATCCTCAAGGCTATTATGTTTACCTTTTTTGTGCAGTGACGAGTAAAAGGAAAATCATGGTACACGAAAGCATACACATGTTTATAGAAGCTTCACTATGATTCACTTCCATAACTTTTTAAACTTGAATAGAAGTTAACCTTGAAGATGACGAACAAAAGGGAATCTCACGAAAGATATTGATAGCTGCCAATATTTCTATCAGAAATTTAAAACGATGCATGTTACAAAACTGAGGCGCGTTTCAAAGTGTGCATAGCAGTTTTTTCTTCAATGTAAGACGTGTCGCAGTTGTTTGCGTCGTCGATTAACAATTTTACCATCAAAACAAACTGACAAAATTCCTTTAAGATAGCAGAGTCAGCTAGCCGCGCCATTTACCGCCACTTATCTTCTTCGTAGTCATCTGGCTTACTATAAATGTGGACAAAAACCATTAGAAACGTCATAGCCGAGAAAATCAGTGGCCTCTGTCCATCAATGAGAAAGATGACTATTTATGTGAAGGCGTCCGAGCTTGCTTTAAGTGGAATATGGAAAAAGTCGCAGAATTTAAAAAGCCCTTACTTTAACTGCGTGAAGTATATAATAGGTCTAACCTTTAGGTAAGCGATAAGTAGATAGGAACTCATTGTATAACAAATGAACTGAGTTAGTTTCTTATGCAAAGAAATAAAAATGCGGATGATATCAGGCATCGTTCATGCTTTCCCTTGAGGTATCGCGAGTTCAAATTGTGCTAGTAGTTCCATCGTTGTCAAGACTGATTTTTCATATAAAGTAAATAATTCTACATAACATTATAATTAAGAAGCATAAACCAAAGATTAAGATACCCAATGAATTTATTTTGATGCAAAGAATTTCCTTTGAACACATTAAAATCGATATTTTGTACGTTTGAACTCACTAAATACGTAAATAACGCCTTTGCATATCTTAAAGTTAATGCATTTAGAAGTATGAAATTTTTTAACTTTCATCATGCATTTTTACAAATCCAACACGTTCCAACGCCTTATTAACTGATCCATCTAAACCTCTTACACTTTTTCACAGGTTCGAATGCATAAAAAAAATTTTCATCCATTTAACTCTTTTGGGATCGGATTATTTTTGCGAAAAAGAAGAGAACACCGCCGGATAGAACGGCAAGTCTGCCGACGCTCCGAATTTTTTTTGATATAGTCAACGTGAAAGAGCGCATTTTTCTGCATATGTTTCCACAATTGGTATAGCATTTTATTGAAATTGTCCTAGTAGAAATGGGAGAGTTTCGAAAGACCCGATACTTATCCACAGAGGAGAGGATCACTGTATAGTGGTTTTGAAATATATGATGCGCTTTAGCTTTTCGCGATGGTTAATCCTATGGTTGTATGCAGCCTTCTTTCCTCTACAAAACCCCATTAGGCACTTAACCCTTTCAGGACCAACTTATCTCTTTCAGGGCCAACTTATTTGGAGCAAAAATTACAAATTTTTCAACTTTTCAAAAATGATTTATTTTTTCCGGATTCATCTAACCCTCTAGCCATATCTAGAATGAAACTGATGAAGCACGAAAGTGTAAAAAAAGCAGACGTAATGTATACCTCATAGAAACGCGAAAAAAAATCGAATTCTGACGCGTCAGATCACGTGAAATTTCAATGACGTTTTAAAACGTCACCGGTCCCGAAAGGGTTAATGGATTCACACGAATTCAGATTAATCTAATGCGTTCACACGCCTAAAAGGTTAATATATTCAAATGTGTGAAATCATTTAACGCATTCGAATGTTTCTTCCGTTTGAAATGTTTACAACACCCATTGGATAATTTAGAGATTTTAATGTACATTAAATAAAATTAAAAAACGATACACACGAGATAACAGATTGAAAATGTTTATGCATTAGAATGCATGAAGAAGAATGCATGCCCTGTCCTTTCCTGGCAGGTTAGGACAGGTTTAGGTTACGACTTCGCGGTTTAGGGTAGGTTATAGGTTACAAAATTTTTACAGAACAGATTACAGGTTACACTATCCGTACCCTGTTTTCAACTTCTAAAAAAATATTAATTTATATTGTTAATGATATATTATTGATCAGAAAGTTCAGAGATATGTGATCTTCTGTTGTTTTTTGCTGCATAAATAAAGTAAATGAAAAGAATTTACTTTATTAGGAAAAATTTTTGAACTTGGGTACTCATTTTTTGCAGTAATTTTTTCGCAGGACAGGACAAAACACGTTACGCAAAATATATTGCAGGTTAGGACAGGTTACAGTTTGTTAAAGTTAGGTGTCACAAGATTAAGGTTGTTAAAGTTTTTACAGGACAGGTTATAGATTATGAAAAAGTTGTAACCTATAGGGCCCTAACGTTAAGTTCCCTAAATAGTTGCAGTTCATAACTAAACATGAAAAGGAGCTACCGGGAGCACCATTTATCTAAATCAAGCCAATCGTAGTAGTCTTCTTGATGGTAACATCAATATTGAATTTTCTTGTGCTGCGTCAGCAGATGGGATCGCTGTAACACAACCCTTTGCACATCGAATAGCTCTTGACTTTGTTATTTTAGGTTGTGAAAGAGAACCGAATAGACATTTGATTTTATCGTTAGTCTTCGTTTTCTTGTTGGACGTGTTTGTCTTTTCGGTTCGAAATCTTCTGGCACATCAATCAATAATTTTGCTGTTTATACGACGCTTGTTGTGCGGATCACTCCAAGTTGAAAATGCTTGTTGCATAATCTGTTGCGCCAGAAAAGTAGTAGATTATACTGGAATCTATATGTGAAATTGTGTCTTACTTCCTTATCCCATCGGTTAATAGTAATCTAACGTTTAACAGAGTATCCCGTGATTCAGTTATTAATCGAAAACGTCTATTTGTCTGTACTCGGTTTGCAGCACTATATCTAAATTTTCGTCTTGTCGAGGAAAATGAATATTGATGGCTGTATTCAAGTGGATAAACGATTACCAAAACTCTTTTCTCAACTGTTTTCCGTTATTGGTAGCACTAAAATCAGATAGAAGAGGTTTTAGGGATTCCCATTCTGTAACGACCCATTGTGAAAACGCCCAATAGTTTTGAATATTTCTTTCTTACAAAATTAATACGACCATATTGTGCTTGTTTCAACTTTAAATCGTGTAGATATTCTAATATGTAGGACGGATCAAATAAAATCATAAAAAGTTCGGGAAGATAAACGGTGGAAATCGACGTTCGAGTTCTTCGAAAAATCGCTTGAGATGTGCACAACATTCGTCTTCGTGTTGTTTTCGATTATCTGTTGACTATAATCGACTTTGAATGATCCGAAATTATCATTATCTGTTTCTGTTTAAAGATTGTTCGGATGTCATGTGGACACTTTTTTAGGTATACTGTATACTTTTGAAGATGATGATCATGATTCTGAAATTAATTTTTCCTTTGATGCAGTAGTTCGGAGAAAAATAGAAAATAAGAAATCTTTTTAACACACCTGACTCTGTACACACCGACTTTGACCATCTAGAGAAAGTACACACTTTTTGATGCTGAGTGGGCGTCTAGAAGATTTATCCATCTAGTAACACACTTTATTTTTTACAGTGCATACCAGATTGAACATTCTTGAATATAGGACGTAAAAGATTTCCTATCGGACTCCATCGAATAACGAACAACCGTTTGAATTTCAACTCATCCACCTGGAGAAAGTTTTACCAGGTTTTGAGTTTGTCTTGACGATACGCGCTTTGGTTGAAAAGTTGTATATGATACTGATCTGTTTCTCAGATTCATATATCGGTTCTCGAACTTTCATTTTTCCATCTATCGCTTGAAAAGTACCGCATAGCAGAAAATCTCATTTAGACATGGACTTTATCCTATGCTTACTATCTGAATAATAGCCAGCTGACTGTGAACCAACCAGTTAAGGCAAATTTGCATGCACAACATGTGTTTAATTCTAACCATTCCAAATCAAAATTTCGGCGTAATTTAACTGCTACTGCCTCGCCCATTGTCTTCAATTTAGAAATATGTTTAGACCTCTGAAGATCTTCGGAGGGTCTCGAAAATCCTTTTTAGATTTACATTACATTACGAAGCTGACACATCAAATCACAGAAAAATGCATAACATGCCTTCTAGATAGTCCCATAGTACGAACATCTCTGTTCGAGCGGTGTTCTACTTTACGTGGATTCGAAGTCATCGAAGGTCGTGTGCATACATGCACACCGAGCGAGTGCAGATGGGCGTTACCTTTTTATGCACAAAGTTCCACGTTTTCGCATTACTTTTGAGAAAAAGACTAGCTCTTCGCTTAATTTCAGGCATGGTAGCCATTTTGAATTTTTGTCGGTAGTAGGCATGCAACGGCATGTAACCGTAAATAACCGCTTTATAACAACTTAGTATATATTTGATTTTTAGTTCACATTAGAAGTAGACAAGGATGGTCTTTGTCCTGGCGTTATAGTGCACCTACTAATAAATATATGAAAATTCTAGAGAATAGCTAATCGACTTTGAGGAATCCAAAAATTAGTATGAGAGACCTCAAGGACGCAGACTATTGGTCAGAAACCTGCTTTCGATTTGATTGGACGAAAATGGAATATAATAGACACTCGACTATGCGGGGTCCGAAAATAGCAATGAAACCTATAACCTTTCATCACCTTATACCTTGTAACCTGTAAATTGTAACCGATTTTTGATCAAACGGTTTTCTAGAACACCTTTGAAATTTTTCTAAATATGCAGTTCGATAGAGCATCAAATTCTGAGTAAAATGATGTGTTATACAGGCTTCCGCAATGCACATAAATCGAGAAATCAAAACTCGAAAAATGACTGAATTGGCTTGAAATGAATGAATTTTCGCTAGACTTTTTCTTCAGCAGAGTCTCAAGCACTGCAGTTTCTTTACCAAGCATCTAAGAAAGTTGAGTGACACATCATTTTACTCAGAAGTTGATGCTTTATCGAATTGCATGTTCGAAAACTTTCAAAGGTTTTCTAGAAAACCTTTTGATCAAAAACCGTATTTTTGAAAAAAGCGTAGTTTTGTTTTCGTTCAAAGTGGCCTCATTCGATATCAAAGTTGTATATTCTGTGGAAGTTTCCTCCGTTCTTTTAGATTTTATTAAGTTTAAAATCGATGTACGGTGATTTTATTTGTCATTGTCAATTTTTAGATGTGTGGTTATAGGGGTATTGTGAGGCGTGTGTTCTCATTCAGAAATGCTGTAGATGCAGAACCTATCCGGAAAAAGCGGTAGTTAAGAAAATAATTTTTTTTCTCCTAGATCATAAAACCAAGTAAACACTCTAGATTCGGGGTATGTAATTTTTACAAACTTAAATCGGTTTAAGGGTCTTCCCCTTCAGAAATGGTAATTTTCGGTCAAAAAATCAGTTTTACGCACATGGGCAGATAGCCTGACGTGTCTGCTTTCAGAATCTGTCTCGCTTTTGGTTATAAAAGTGGTTTTTCCTGGATTTTGAACAAGTTTTCTACGAGACTCGAAAAACCAGATCTTCTAATAATAGATTTTTCCTGAATACTTATGCAATTAAATTTTTTATGAACACACAGATTTGGAGAGCAAACGCTTCTGATCAAAATAAGATTTCGCACAGCTCTGTTTGACCTTGCATCAAAAAACTACAGGCATTTTCCTAGAAGTCCTAAAATTCAGTATTTCATACAGCGTTTTCACTATATAAGAGTTACACTTGAAGTATTTCCCAAGATTTTTAATAGCGGTTTGTCGTAGAGAGTTCATTCTTTTTTTGTTTAAAAGAGAAAAAGAAACGACATGGTATGACCGGTGCTGATTTTTGAATTAGGTCTTAGTCTTTTATCAAACTGAGGATTTTTTGGAAAACCTGGAAGGAGTTTCTGAGTTTTGGAAATTGTTGGTTGCCTGGAAAACCAATAAATGCTTAATTGAAAACTCGGCGCCAGTCAGACCATGTAGTTAGGCGTCTAGCTTAAAACAAAACAAACCCGAACTCTCCAGCTTGAAGCATATTAAAAAGTCTTGGGAAGTACTTCAGGGTCGTTTTTGGACGTTGATCTCCGAAAAACTTCTGAACGGTAAGATTTGGATATAAAAAAAATTTTCCGTTCTCGTAACTCCTTAAGCCGAACATTTATTGAAAGTTTCGTCAAGATCGAATGTACGGTATCGGAGATAATTTTTGAGGGAGGCCCTTAATCCAATTAAAATCCATTTCTATGTGGTCACTGGTATCTAGTCTATTTTTCGCTTATATATTTTCTCCCACATTTGAGCACTTGGAGCGATAATTTTTACACCTTTGAATAGCGTGTAGACTGAAGTGTATTTCGCACTATTTGAATGCTGAAAAATGCGCACATTTGACTTTTCACCTAGTGCCCATGTGATTGCCCACTGTGCAATTCAGTGCGACATACTCACGAAAAATTTGAAATGAACTAAAACACAATATTTGCGTGGATGTGTAGTTTTTAAACAGTGTTTTAACCAAGAGGGAAATAGCACCAGTTCGGTTCACTGCTGAAACGGCGCCAATGATGGGAGGGAAAAGAACTTCTTCACTTGAAGTGAACTTGAGATGTTTCAACCTCAGTGAAGTGAAGTGGTTCTTTTATCCCCTTGATTTTAACGTTGCGCAAAAGCTTGTTATAGAATATTCTATACTGTCTCAATTTTATCAGCTCATCGAAGTTTCTGATATTAATGTTTGAATATTTATTCTAAGTTACTTCTTCTGAAAAAAACAATAACCTCGCATATAAGCCATATACGTTAGCATGTATTAATGTGGCTAATTGTTCTCTTTCTAGAGTGCACAATTCAAAATTGTTTTCAATTGAGATTGCGTCGACTCTTCTGCATTAATATGAAAGTCAGATTATTCTTATGTTATCATATAATAACATGACAATAGTTACACAAACAAGGCACATGAGAAAGAAAAAAATTGAAGGTGAGTATATTAAGAAAGGGAAAGAATCCACAGTCATAATTCTTCATTATCTTTTATGTCTAATAATACAAAAAGAAAGAAATTTATCACTATTCTATAAACACATTGATTCTAAAGTCAAGTCATTTTACGAAATAGGAGTATAATTATTAGCTCGTAAGTAATCTGGTTTCTGTTGATCACTTTGAATCATGGTATCAGATTGTATTACGTGTGGTATCAGTGTTGGTACATTCAGTTGTGCTGGATGTAAAGAATTTTTCTGTGCAAAACACGTTATAAATCATCGGCAAGCTCTGTTGACTGATTTAAATTTAATATCTGACGATCATAATACACTTTTAAATCAAATAAACGATTTTAATCAACTGTCAGCTGCAAATTTATTGGAAAAGATTGATCAATGGACAGAAGATACAATTCAAGAAGTTATCATGGCAGCCGATCAAGCTCGAACACATGTTCGTCACTTGATAAATGAACGAAAAGTTGAGCTCAGGAAAAAAGTACAAGTGATTTCAAGTGAACTTCGGACAAGGAGAGAAACAGATGATTATTTTGAAGATGATTTAACACGGTTGAAAAAACAAATTCAAGAAATTCGAGATGCCCTCCAGACACATCGATTACCTAGCGTTCAAATTATTAGTGTTGATGCATATGAGCAATTCGACTGGAATAATTTGATTCAAGTTCAAAAACTTGACGCAAATAGTATATACGATATCAATTATCCCGTATACGATAGACATTTGAGAAATATTGATAAGGTAATAGATGATAAAGAAGAAATCTTAAATGAAATACAAATGCTGTTGGATGATAGACTATTTGTATCCAAAGAAGATGGGCAAGATGTTCAAAAACTCAAACAAGAAATAGAGCAACTGAAGTTCGACAAGCAATTTTTTGAAGCATATTTCCAGTAAAATGTATTTTATAATATACGTTTTGCATTGACATCACTATAACCGCTGAAAGCTGTATTATAACAACTGTTAATAATATTCCTGGTGTCTGTATCGATTATGTAGAGAAGAGTGCTAAAGATTATCTGTAGTTGTAACTAGTTAATGAAAGATTTGTTTTGTCTATATAACTAATTTCATTTCATTACCCTACCCACGGAAACGAGGATTGTTTTCAGAGACATAAAAATAACATTTATTGTCTATTGTCGCTATTACATTACTGACACGATCAGATACTAATAGTTGCCGATAAAAGAGATCACCAACTGAATGCAAACGAATGATTCCATGTTTCATTCAAGTTCATTCTTCACAAATTCTAGACATCGTACGGTGAAACAACAAATCATACCATTTGTTACGATGATTTATATCCTATAAGAAGAGAGTAAGCTAAAAAATCGTCGCTATACTCAACAGAATTCATAAAAAATAAAAACGAAAAATTCACGGACCGAAAATTTCAGACCCGGCCCGGTCCGACGAAGAAAGTTTCCGGAACAGCGCCGGTTCGGACTGACCAAAGATTAAATTTATCTGGCTCCGTCCGATCACGTCTGAAAATTTTCTGATCTGATCCGACCACTTTTGAAAATTTTATTAAATGGTCTTCTTCGTCTCTTATGTTACCCAAAAAATTCTTGATCTGGCTCAGCCTGACCCAGTGAAAATACTTTTCGATCTCCGATCCTAGTCCGACCGAAAGCCCTTCTTTTTTTTTCAATCAGTATACTTAGACGCAGTTGAATCATTTCCTAAACCAAAACGGTTGATAACATCAGCATATATCAGACATATGCTCGCCCTGCATAAATAAAAATGTCCCGGTGGCGAATCATGTGAAAAAATATCAGTCTGTGGTTTTCTCTTCACTTTACGCAAAAATTTAGAAAAAAAAGTCATTCTTTAGTCATACGAGGGATGAGTGTAATCTTAATTTGCTTTTACTGCGGGCTGTTTAATAGCTTGACGTTATTCGTAAGCTTAGAGTTACTGATGAATAACGGTTGTTACTGCTGTAAAAGGTCTTGGCAAAAAGTCGATATTATAATCATAAAGTACTCATATGCGGTTTTATTATTCGCAAGAGTTTACTTTTCTTATCGGGTTCTTTTGTTTTATATTTAAAACAGAATATTTGTTCGTTTTCTCTATTCATAGTGATAAGATTCATCTCAAAGTTACACGAAAATGTTCCAAGATGTTTGCTGTCAAGTAGCTAAATTGATAGCTATTATTCATTTCGAATAGAACATTCGTAGATATTCTTTGCATAATATTTTAACCAAATCAGATATAGACTAGTTGTTTTGGCCTTGATAGTCTAAATTTGAGAGTACTTATTGACAAGGAAATCACTTTTTGAACTTTTTGTCTAAAGTAGAATTTACGAGCATTACTGGAAAATCGCACTCCCTAGAGAACGTACTTGATGCAAGTACTTGATTACTTGTTAACTACTTGGAAAAACCGGTAAGTGTTTTCAAGATTTCTCACTTACCATATACTTTCAGAAATACTTCTCAATGATTCAAACACTTGCTTTTATTGCTAAGAAGTACTTTGTGAAACTCTACTCTTTTTTTTAAAAAGAATTAATGACACACTTTATGTTTCGAAATCCAATAAACAAGTTATCTGAACATCGGTGAACTCTTATGTAGCAATTTCTATAGAAAGAATGAGTGAAAAAGAAAAACTTTTGACATTCTAGCATTTTCTTCACGCACACATAACTATTATTATGAAAATTTATTTTATCTTTTTACCTCTTATTTAATTAAAAATTGACTTTTCTCGAAAATGACCAAGTATTTCGAAAGAAACGTCGCATACTTTTTTTCCTACACGTATACTGGTTAGAAGAAAATAACAATTAATGCTTAGTCTTTCAATGGAAAGAACTGGATACGTTTGCAAATTCGACAGTAGGGTTTTTACGATTCTGCTCCTGTTTCGTGGGTTTAGCGGTCAGTTTCAACTTTAAAATTTTGAAATTCAGCTTTCTGTACTCAGTTTTCGATGGGAAATCAGAAAAAGATAGGTTTGGAATTCTAGAAAAACAATAAGTATGAAAAGTTTCCTTATTTTTAAAAATTCACGATGTTCTACTTGTTTTCAAGAAATGTGTATCTTTAAATTTTTTCATCAAAAAATGACGTCTTAAGATGTGGGATTGTATTTTTTCGATGCAACTTGATGAGCTCTATCAACCAAGCCAAAAAAGTCTTTCTGTAATTTTGAATTACCGGCACTTTACACGTTCTGTTGTTCATGGCGAAAGTTTCGTCTGACCAGTCGTAAGTGGTATTCTAAATGCGATCAGTATCAAAGTATTAGAATAGTGCGACTCGAAACGCTAATCGGCCATTTATCGAGGAACACGAATGATTGGCCGCGTTTCTGTACACTCTAAAGAAACTGCTAGTTAGTATCAAATTAAGTCGCATTAATGTGCCTTATTCTGTGAAACTAAGACACATTAACGCGTCTTAATCTGATCCTAAGTCGCAGCCTTTTTAGAGTGTATCCTCCTCTGTCGGGGTCACTTAGTCTGTCTCTTCCAAAAATGATGTTCTTTACGCTTTAAGTTCTTAAAATTTTATCTCAGATGGAGCGTTCAAAATACTACTTGGTCAGACGAAACTTTCGCGTACATGCGCACACGTTTCCCTCACTTCAAGTAACAGCAAAGGTTGATGCCTTCTTTTTTCTCATCCTCTCCTGTATAGATGTCTATGTGTGACATCGTTCTTCGAATTTCTTTAGATGGTAAGTGATACAAAGAATAGTAGTATGAAAGCGGAACAAGATCTGCAAGAAATAAAGCCCAGTCTGTCGTTCGTAGTTACGAACACAACGATGAGCACGAAGACGACACCAAACATGTCACCTCCGCCATCGTGGGCTGTGCTGCAAGCCTCATCATATTCTGTAAGCATTTTCAGTCTGTTCGACTTGTTTCTTTTAGTTTGTGATGGTTGTGTCTGCGTGTGCATTCAAGAATTTGAGAGAATATACATGGGAAGAGACTCTTTTTTGAAGATCCGTATTTCGGCAACAATATGACCGATTTTGACGAAGCTTTTATTATAGGTAGACAGCCTTTGTTGTACTCCGGTAAAAGATTTCAGCGCACGAATCGACCACCTTGCAGAAAAATCGTTTTTTCCTCAAAAGGAGATTACCGTTTGAATGGAACTCTTAAAATCGATATTTCGTGCCAAAAGATCCATAAGCAGCTCCTGTTAGATTCTTTTAGTTTGACCAAGGGCTACATAAGCCCAAAAGACTGGCTCAATATCGACTGGACATCTTTGGTGGCTCCGTGGTAAGATAAATTTAAGCAGTGGCTCAAATTCTTACTAAGATACGTCTGCAAATGATTTAAAAATTCAGTTAGAAAAAAGGAAGGCCACTGTTCATTTTAATATTCACGATCGAATTGTATGTAGTTGTATTTTAATTTTTCTTTCTTCATAAAACATTTTTTTTTTCATGTCGTTGTATGCCCTTTTTTTTTGTTTGTTTTGTGCAAATTCATGTGATTGTGTCTTTTCTTATTTATTTTTCTTCGTTAAACCTTGCAACAGTAAAAAGTTTAAGCAAGAAAAAAGAACTGTTCATGATTTCAAATTCGAAATGAGATCGAACAATCTGTGGATGTACGTACAATAGTTAAGCTATTTCGTCTTATGTCTATATTACTATTCAAGTATGAATACTTTACTTTTTAGAAAATATTCTTCGCAGAAATGATGAATGAATGATTTATGACTGGTGTGAACTATGAATAATAGTAAAAGAGCTGTCGTTCTTTTGTTAGCCATACTGTCTGTAATTGTGTTGACAACGATATCATTTAATAATTTTCATTCACCATTCAGAGAGATGCTGAGTAAAATTAACAGTTATTCTATTTCAACAATAAAATCCACAGACAATTCATTTCAACTAGAAGACGAAACTGTTACTGCAAGATATCTATTTGCAGCACCGGCCAGCTACAATATCTCATTATTCAAATTTACACCATGGGTAAACATTCTGATATGATAGCTTTCCAAGCCTTAGGTGCTTTTTCTTAGGTTTACAACAAACTGCAATGTTTAATTATTGTACGCAGTGTCGACGGGGGCCTTGGCAATCGAATGTTTCTATTTGCCAGTGCCTACGGTCTAGCTCGGCTACATCAATGCCATTTGTTTGTCGAACCATGGATTCTATATGATCTTAGTGGCACTTTTGAACCCATTAATCTGCCCAATTTAGTGAACAGATCAGTCTACGAAAATTTGAATAAATCACTAATATTTGGTAGATATAGTGCTTGCATGTTTTACGACGATTTGATGGAACCCGGCGCAATTAAGTACTACGAAGTGGGCGGTTTCTATCAATCGTACAGATATTTTATACAATACGAAAATGAAATTCGAAAATTATATAATTTTAGGGTAAGCTGTTTTGAGAGATTTCACACATAATAATATAATACATTATATTATAAAAAGTCATTAGGGTGTAAGTCTGAAACATCATACGTAACAAAATATATATTTCAGTTTTTTTTTTAAAAGGTTGGAACGATCCATATGATTGCTCCTTTCCTTAAGTGGCACTTATCCCTTCGTCAACAATGCGTTTATGGAAAAAATTGTTCTCTTAACGACACGCAACGAATGTATGACATTCTTAAAGTGAACTTTACATCTGATACGAATGCGACATTTAATGGACTAAAGCAATCTTTATATGATTCAAGCTATACATGGATTGGTATTCACATTCGTCGAGGTGATTTTTTGTCATTTTTTAAAATCGAATCTTCCGTCGAATATCTAACATCGGCAATGGAATACTATAGACTGAAATACGTAGGATGTGTTTTCGTCATGGTAAGTGATGACAAAGACTGGTGCGTGCGACATTTTGGTGACCGCACAGACGTTATTGTGACGCCTAGAACTTATTTTCATGGGCACGATATAGCCGTTTTGGCCCTATGTGAACATTCAATTGTTACAGCAGGTACTTACGGTTGGTGGGCCGGGTTTCTGGCTGGAGGAGATGTCATACACGATGTCACATACCCAGTATCATGGCAGCAGGGTTGCTCAAGGCTAAATTATTTTCCTCCGTGGTTTCTTTTTCCGTCGAATATTACACGAAACCATACCACCACGACAACGACTGCAATGCCAATTAGTTCAACAAATAAACAACTTGAGGTGAGCGCTGAAAAGTTGAACGGTAGCAAACTAAGATGACCAACAACTGGACGAGCGAACTTAACGCTCGCTTGAATTTCAGACATGGAACGTAGAACACGAAAAAATTATACCAGTAATATTTGTGAACTTTATCTCATAACTATCTGAAAGACATATACTACTCTGAAAATAAATACTTTTAATCGAAGTAAAATACGAAGGAAAAACTTTTGGGTCCTCGCAACCATGAGAGTAATTTTGGTTGAAAACTTGCGATATGTCGAGATATTATGCTAAATGTGCGAAATAATATATAATGTGTGACATAATATATAATGTGCAATAATATTAATGTGCATAATATATGGCGATAATGAGAAACTCTGTCGCGATATAAAGATTATTGCAGTTTATCGCAGTCTCTCGATATCACGCAATAGACGAAACTATCGCGGTATACAAGTCATTAAGCGTTGTGAATACCTACCTGTATGTCAATAAACCGCGATAAAAATGTATCGGACTTTATCTTGATAAAAGTATTATCGTTATATGTGCGATCTTTATCTTTGAAAACAAAACTAACGCGATAAAGTCCAATAGATTTATATCGAGTATCATCGTGATAAAAGGATCATCTTAACAAGAAACTAAAAGTATCGCGATTAAATTTTTATGCCGATGAATGAGGAAACTGATTTTCCCGTGTTTTCTCTCGATATGAAAGAATTCTTTCATATCGAGCTATCCAAAGACTCTTTTCTCATATAAATCTATCACGATTGAGTTTCTAGTTATAGTATTTGTGCTTTTTTCAAGGGGCAACTGTGTATTGTGTTTCGGTATGTTTCCTCTTTGCCAGAGAGAAATTTTCTGAGTTTTCCACTAAAACCTTCCGGTTTTCGGATAGAGATGTGCACGGTACCATTTGTGCACGGGTATCATTTTCCTACCCGTGCACATCAATAATATTCAATAATATGTGCAACCCGACCCGACTCGAAGGCTGGATACGGGTTGGAGATTGTCGGGTACGGGTAGAGCAGTTACGCTTACGAGTTCTATTTATTTTTAATTTACCCGAAAACCGGAAGCTTTTAGTGGAAAACTCAGAAAATTTTAGTGAAAAAATTCAGGAGTTAAGCTAAAATACATGAAGATTTGAAAAAATAGAATTACTTGAGAATGTAATGATAACTACAGTAGTACACTACCCGTGAACTGCGACGGCTAATTTGGTTAGTTATAGTAAATATTCTTTCTTGTCCTGTGACTAGAGCCCATCGGGTCCGACCCGGACCCGGCTTGGACCCGGATCCGGCCGGGTCCGGGTCTGAAAATTTTGAATTCATCGGGTCCGGGCGCGGGTCCGAAGATTTTGAATTCACCGGGTTCGGGTCTATACATTTTTGTTAGCCAGAAAAAAATCCACTATAAAAATAATTCCATTATTTTTATTTTCGTTTATTTCTGTTCTTTTTATTCTAAAAACCGTTCATTTAATTTATTAAAAATAGTAG